>JAHFWJ010000777.1:0-48228 GCA_028555115.1 Himalopsyche japonica
GAGAGTTTTGCCCAAAAAAACATGTTTTCAGACATGCCTGCACAAAACACGTCGTGTTGCACGTCAAATGTTCGTTTGGTCTAGAAGAAGCGTATGATCGTTGTTTGAGCACGATCGCACTTCATTTCGGGGAGTTATGGCACAAACATTTTTTCACACTTTCACCTCGCTAGGACGTCGTATAAGGGAGTTATGAGGGAAAAACATTTTTTTACAGTTTTTTTAGATTTTTCAGGGACGCCTTCACCGAATCACGTCATGTTGCACATCAATCTCTTTGGAATGACGAGCTCTATCTAATGCTGTTTGTTTCGGAACGATCGAACGTCATTCGAGAGAGTTTTGCCCAAAAAACATGTTTTCAGACATGCATGCACCAAACACGTCGTGTTGCACGTCAAACTGTTCGTTTGGTCTAGAAGAAGCGTATGATCGTTGTTTGAGCACGATCGCACTTCATTTCGGGAGTTATGGCAAAAACATTTTTTCACACTTTCACCTCGCTAGGACGTCGTATAAGGGAGTTATGAGGGAAAAACATTTTTTTTCAGTTTTTTTAGATTTTTTCAGGGACGCCTTCACCGAATCACGTCATGTTGCACATCAATCTTTGGAATTACGAGCTCTATCTAATGCTGTTTGTTTCGGAACGATCGAACGTCATTCGAGAGAGTTTTGCCAATAAAAAATGTTTTCAGACATGCCTGCACAAAACACGTCGTGTTGCACGTCAAACTGTTCGTTTGGCCTAGAAGAAGCGTATGATCTTCGTTTGAGCCCGATCGCACTTCATTTCGGGGAGTTATGGCAAAAACATTTTTTGACACTTTCACCTCGCTAGGACGTCGTATAAGGGAGTTATGAGGGAAAAACATTTTTTTTCAGTTTTTTTAGATTTTTTCAGGGGACGCCTTCTTCGAATCACGTCATGTTGCACATCAATCTCTTTGGAATGAAGAGCTCTATCCAATGCTGTTTGTTTCGGAACGATCGAACGTCATTCGAGAGAGTTTTGCCCAAAAACATGTTTTCAGACATGCCTGCACAAAACGCGTCGTGTTAACGTCAAAACTGTTCGTTTGGTCTAGAAGAAGCGTGGCGATCGCTGTTTGAGCACGATCGCACTTCATTTCGGGGAGTTATGGCAAAAACATTTTTTCACACTTTCACCTCGCTAGGACGTCGTATAAGGGAGTTATGAGGGAAAAACATTTTTTTTCAGTTTTTTGAGATTTTTCTCAGAGACGCTCACCGAATCACGTCATGTTGCACATCAATCTCTTTGGAATGACGAGCTCTACCCACGCGCTGGCTTGTTTCGGAACGATCGAACGTCATTCGAGAGAGTTTTGCCCAAAAACATGTTTTCAGACATGCCTGCACAAAACACGTCGTGTTGCACGTCAAACTGTTCGTTTGGTCTAGATGAAGCGTATGATCGTTGTTTGAGCACGTTCGCTTTTCATTTCGGGGAGTTATGGCAAAAATATTTTTTCACGCTTTCACCTCGCTAGGACGTCGTATAAGGGAGTTATGAGGGGAAAACATGTTTTTCAGTTTTTTTAGATTTTTCAGGGACGCCTTCACCGAATCACTTCATGTTGCACATCAATCTCTTTGGAATGACGAGCTCTATCTAATGCTGTTTGTTTCGGAACGATCGAACGTCATTCGAGAGAGTTTTGCCCAAAAAACATGTTTTCAGACATGCCTGCACAAAACACGTCGTGTTGCACGTCAAACTGTTCGTTTGGTCTAGAAGAAGCGGATGATCGTTGTTTGAGCACGATCGCACTTCATTTCGGGGAGTTATGGAAAACTATTTTTTCACACTTTCACCTCCCTAGGACGTCGTATAAGGGAGTTATGAGGGAAAAACATTTTTTTTCAGTTTTTTTAGATTTTTTCAGGGACGCCTTCACCGAATCACGTCATGTTGCACATCAATCTCTTTGGAATGACGAGCTCTATCTAATGCTGTTTGTTTCGGAACGATCGAACGTCATTCGAGAGAGTTTTGCCCAAAAAACATGTTTTCAGACATGCCTGCACAAAACACGTCGTGTTGCACGTCAAACTGTTCGTTTGGTCTAGAAGAAGCGTATTATCGTTGTTTGAGCACGATCGCACTTCATTTCGGGGAGTTATGGCAAAAACATTTTTTCACGCTTTCACCTCGCTAGGACGTCGTATAAGGGAGTTATGAGGGAAAAACATTTTTTTTCAGTTTTTTTAGATTTTTTCAGGGACGCCTTCACCGAATCACGTCATGTTGCACATCAATCTCTTTGGAATGACGAGCTCTATCTAATGCTGTTTGTTTCGGAACGATCGAACGTCATTCGAGAGAGTTTTGCCCAAAAAACATGTTTTCAGACATGCCTGCACAAAACACGTCGTGTTGCACGTCAAACTGTTCGTTTGGTCTAGAAGAAGCGTATGATCGTTGTTTGAGCACGATCGCTCTTCATTTCGGGGAGTTATGGCAAAAACATTTTTTCACGCTTTCACCTCGCTAGGACGTCGTATAAGGGAGTTATGAGGGGAAAACATTTTTTCAGTTTTTTTAGATTTTTTCAGGGACGCCTTCACCGAATCACGTCATGTTGCACATCAATCTCTTTGGAATGACGAGCTCTATCTAATGCTGTTTGTTTCGGAACGATCGAACGTCATTCGAGAGAGTTTTTCCCAAAAAACATGTTTTCAGACATGCCTGCACAAAACACGTCGTGTTGCACGTCAAACTTTTCGTTTGGACTAGAAGAGTCGTATGATCTTTGTTAGAGCCCGATGTCACTTCATTTCGTGGAGTTATGGCAAAATATTATAAATATAAAATTGAATATATTAAAAAATAATTTTAAATAGGATTACGATTACCTTTCATGTATAAAGATAAATCTCACTTCTGTATGTGGTACATCTAACCGTGTCAATTTGAAGTGGAATATGTACCAGCTCTAATAATTTTATTCAATTGTTGACCAGTGCCTTAACTCTATCAGTCCTGGTCCATTTTTGAACAATAGACATTTTTCTTAAGGGTTTAGTAAAAGTGTGATAACTATGGTAATATTAGATGAAGTCAAATGAAACTTTCTGAGATGGTTAACAACATTTTTTATAATTGCCGTGATTGATAAAATTGTCCACACTTCCCCACGTGTAGAGGTACACTTTAATGTTTACACATGTACCGAGTCTCATGTATTTTTGTTGGTTTGTACACACTTTGCAAGCACTATAGGAGCTATTTTTTTCTGTTGCCGATATAGGGATCTAAATCTATTTTTTTGTATTCCCAAAACAATCTGTTTTATGAATTTGTAAAAATTTTCCTCGGAGTGGACTCGTTGCCGCTTTTATTTCGTCCCCAAGAGGGGGAATGTTGGTGTAGTATTTTGCACGCGAAACGATTGTATCTTTAGATCGTGTAAACCAATACTTTCATGGGTGATAAGACTGATTGAACGACTGTTTTGAAATGGTTTGAGTCTTGACAATAAGAAAACATCAAAGTTCTTTGTCAAATACTTAATTTAATGTATCTAATTTGTCACTTTTCAAACGGCCGGTCTATCACGTCAAAACGCGTTTCCGGGATCCAATGTATTTTAATAATATTTTGTATATAGTCTTCTATGACGTCATTCTTATTTCTTATATGACCTTCAGTTACATTTTCACGTATTGTTGGAATAAACTTGACTGTGAAGCAAGTCATTGGGGCAATCGTCTTTTAAGTCGTTGACGTATTAATATTCGTAAATTAATACGTCAAGATAAATCCAACATTCTTTTTGACTAATTGTAAAAATAAATAGAAAGATATTGCATCATTATAACGAACAAAGTTATTGATTATAGCGCATAAAGAGTTTATATAGAATTAATGCTGACGATGGAGGATTTCTTTCAAATCTTGAATCGTTGAAAGTAAAAAAAATTGAAATTTTCTTTTTGCAAAAGCCACATAAACGTTTACTAAGTAAATGTTTATTCTATGAGTAAATCACTCACAATCGAAAATAAGCAGAATCAAAAAAAATATTGTGCACTGAAATTTTCACAAAACGGCGTTATAGAAATAGTCCAGTTATGTTTCTACTCCAATTGCTAAAAACAACAGCTCAATAAAACAATGAAAAAAATTTGAATGAAAATTACAAAAGAAAATATTGACAGTGGCACATGTAGACTCGGCTTTATTATGCAAAAAAGTGTGACGCGCGACAGAATCCAAAGGCGACGAAATCAGAAATGAATATTGTCGGTGAATAAAAAATACTAACGATACCAACAGTCATACAATATTTGTTAACGTTTCTGGCATGAACACGCTACGCGGGTCCTGAGCGCATAGTGGATACATGTATGGACACACTAGGCGTGTTCTCAGCACGGAATGAGTTAAAAGATCTTTAATGCGATCCTATTTTTTTAGAATACCGATCCGGGTCTCAGTATCCTCACTTTGACATGGAGTGCAGCATGGTTGCTTCACTGAACTACTATCGATACCGGTCTGTATCTAGGGAGATACAAAACCCAAACAAAACTATTACCACTTAATATCTTTCGGGATGGATACGAGATCTCTTCTTTTCAAATCAATGTAGTTAATCGAATCATTCTTATAACCATGGATACATTTCTTAACCGTGGCTTTATCACGCACGTTTAATATCGTTTTTCAGTTAAAGTTTCGTTTTATGTTTATCAGTTAAAGTAGATGTTTCATGAGCTTACTTGGTTGACTTTTTTGCAATCATTGTTGATTGTTTTACTGTGTATTTGTTAAATTTCCAACACTTTATGTTCAAATATGCTAACTTTGCAAAAGCAATGAATGTATAATTTATAATATTTGTACCCTATAGGGTAATTATAAATAAATAAATAAATCTTCCTCTTAGTGTGCGTATATTATTTTTTTCAGTGTTAGCGGCGTATGCACATCAGGCGATCGCGTTTTGTGAAAAAGTGAACACATTTTGCAGCATTATTGCATTGTAATAAAAACATTTTTTCAAACTTTCATAAAATTTGTAGCACAATTCATAATGAGAATTAAATATTGATGAGATTAAATGATATCTAAAGCAAAAGTAACAATCCATTATCATCAACAACCCGAGCGAAATTTTACGCACAATTCAATTAATATGCGTTACTATATAGTTACTATAACTATAATATAAATATAATACAGAATAAAAATAGGAGTTGGAGCTTATCCGACGTACGGCGTGAACGAAAGTGGTTTTGGACCCACACTAAATTATTCAGCCATTAAAAAAATGTATGTCATTTTTTATTTCTTTTAACATAATTCAAAAATACACTATCTCTCTCGTGAACAATTATTCAAGGGCACAACTGTCACATTTAGTACACACAGGTAACTGACAATAAATTGAACATCGCATCTAAAAAAACCACATAGGAAGGCCAAGATTGATTCATTTTCCATAAGACACACACAGCATTTTGAATAATTCTCAACAGGTGTCTCCACTTGACTATCTATCTCCAATACAAACAAATATCAGCCGACGAATAAAAAAAGATTGTTTATAATGACATCTATCTATCTACCACTTAATGAAAATAATTATCTTAATCATTTTCCCTAATATTAATGTTTTACATAAAATCTAACTACTAAATTTGTAGGTTTTGGCTAAAAGAAATTGCCGAACTATTCTTATATATTCCTTATATTATTCTTTTATCAACATTCTACTGAACCCTTTGATTAGTGACTTAATTTTTTAGCATTCATATTCCGGGAGTGAGTTAATTTTTTTTCAAAGTTATTATGTATAAAAAATTATAGTAAAAAATTCAGTGGCTCTCAACAATTCATTATATTATATTATATTATTATAATTGCCAGTCAAATATTTTAACATATATAATCATAGCTAAACTCAATCCTGATTATTAAAACATATTAGAAATATAAATATAATCAAAAAGCAATGATAATAACTATGGTGATCAACACATTCTCTTTTGTTTTTTATGTTCGAGGACTGTTGTTCATCATTTCTTTCGCGTTTATATTTTACATAGAAGGAAGAACAGGAACAACTGAAGTTTTGATATCATTGAAAACAATTTGAAAAATCTAGAAAAATTAAATTTGAATTATAACTTACTGAGATGATAAGAAAACCATTGTTCTAAAATTTTGTTTTCGTGTGATACTCTTTAAAACAGGAACGGACACACAATACAACATTACACGAAATACTCATAATTATGTGTCCTTTCTTCTTTTAGGGGATTTTTTTAATAAGCACAGACATAGCACATCCTCTGTATCATCGACCCTTGAGCCACTGTTTCAGATATTGGTTGTGTGACGTGCTGTGAGTCTCACGGGAGCCTCCGTCGATCTTCTGCTTCCAGAAGACAATGCTTCTGGCCAGTGATGAATTTCAATGATTTCGGTTATAATTTTTTATCCAAAATCCCTGTACTTCAAAATTCCCCCAGTTTTTACTGCGCGTAAATTCGAAACGTCTGTTAGTCTAAAAAACAAATATGTACCACTTGAGTGATTTTTGGGATCAGTCAATAAAATTGATCATCATGTCAGACTTGTCCACAGTTTCCATATTATTATCCATTACAGCTTCCGGATTTATAATATTTTTCCTTGTTTTAATTGTTATAGCATTCGATTCAACCATTTTCGATTCATGCATATTTGTGAGCATGTGAACATCTCGTTTATCTGCCCAATTGATACCCAACAGATTATCTATTACAATCAAATGTTACTTCTAATTCGGATCTATGATAAAATATCCTCTGAGATAAAATCTGGATTTCTGATAGCATAATAAATAACATTTATAATAATTCCAGGAAGAATATCTGAAGGAATATGATATATGCTAACTGTTTATTGTACGTCAGTTCTGTTGCATCCATTTGATAGAATGCCTGAAGATGCCGAAAGGAGAAACCCGGGCCGATAGTGACAAAACATGTGGAATCGTACAAATTTGTAACAATTCAAAAGGAATACAAAAATTCAAAAAAATTCCTGATAAAATTTTTTATGGTCCCCCACGTGTCGATATAATAATTTATCACCGTCATTTGCGTTGCACGAAGGGTTAGCCTAATGTACTTGTAAATGAGTAAAATTCTCTTATTTATTACTATTACTCGGTTGTTAATTATTTTAATCTTACCGATATTTGAATAAAAACCTGTTTTAATATATTTTTTACAACATTTATCACTGTATTTTATTATAATAAAGGATTCTCACATATATGACAGGCGATTTGTCTTGTGTCATTTACTATTTTTTTTAATGAATTATCCGCTACAAGTTTTTTTTAAATTTTGAATAAGCCTGGGTCTCGTCTCGTATAACACAGTTATATGGTTCCACAAAAACCTCGTGTGATACAAGTTCATACAAAATTAAGGTTTGCGATCCAAAAAAAGTTGACGATAGTTTTTATAAATATTTACTTTATTTTTTTAAATAAACAAATATGCATTTATATATTAATTGAAAGAAACGTTTATACCATAATATACCATTCATTGATCGTCGCTATCACTTAGATTTCTATATTTTTTACTCTTTTTCGAGATCGGTTGTGAGTTTTCATCATCGAAGAACTTTGATTATTTTGTGGTTTTATTTTTTAAAAAGTCGTTAAAAAGCGTCTGCTTTTAGCGTATAAGTCTTAACGCATTTCTTCATAAGCTTCCAAAATATTTTGTAATTCTCTCTTGAATTTCGAACTTCTTCCGATTGTAGGATCATTATCCTTTAAGAAATTTAATTTATTAAATTTGAATTGTTACAACTTTGTACGATTCCACATGTTTTCTCACTAAAGACCCGGGTTTCGCCTTTCGGCGTCTTCAGGCATTCTATCACACGGATGCAACAGACTGACTGTTTGTCAGTTCATTAGTGACAAAACATGTGGAATCGTACAAAGTTGCAACAATTCTAATTTGATATTGAAATTCCATCAAGCACCTTCAGTCGATATCATAAATTCTAATTTATTAAATAATTTAATAAATGCCAATTCCAAGCCGCCATTTATTGTTTTTAATGTGAAACATGTAGCTACTTCGCTGCAACTGCTTTCCGAGTCATTAATTGTGGTAGGTTCATTCAACATTTTATTTAAAAAAAAAATTTCCCCTAAACCGTTTTGTATAAAGCGTGTTGTGCAAAAATATTTCACAATTTATACATCCGTGGTGTATAAAACTGTGTTATATGAGGCCTAGGTGTATTATCAACATACATATATGAAAAATGAAAACCGAAGATGTACTCAATTTGGACAGGTGCAGCCAGATATACATCATCATCCTGTAAATCCACTAACTACCAACCAGCCATAAAATGTATTCGTCGTAGTAACCGGACGTTTGGGTAACCTGAGAGGATGCGAGGAGATTGGTGGCAATCAAAGAACCCAGTATTCCTTATGCGGTGGCGACATTTTCTGAGCATGTTTATTTTTGTATCCACTTATATCACGATATTTTCATCTCACCTCAAAAATTAAAAGCCAAACATTCTAATTATATAATTAAATGACACTATTTTCCACATCCATATATCAAATGATTTCTCTTATAATCATTATTCAATCCTATTTCATTAACATTATTTCATTTGTGTTTACCGATTTTTCAAAACATTAACCTTCAATTTTTTTTGGATTGGTTAAACACATATAACACCAAATACGGTGGAGTCGACTCAGTGTTATTTTTAACCTCTAATCATATATTTTAATTGTGCGATTCAATTGCTAATTTTATTGTATATTAAAATTCTTTCATAAAAATATTTAACTAATCGCTTGTAGTGCTTCACGGACATTATTCTCATGTTATCTGTGAATTTTCAGTAAAAATAAACATGGTTATTGTAAATGTTGCTAGATTTGCAGAAATGCTCTGCGACACCGACACCAATATTGTGTGTCTATTTATTTTGTATGGAATAATTGCAACTCAAGTGAAAGATGAAATTAAAAAGAAATGGCTCGGAAGCCTTTCTGGAATTATTTTTATATATGTTGCCGGTGGATTCGTCCATCTATGGCACGTAATACTGAATGGGTTCGTAGGGTCTGTACTGGTTGCCTACGCTGACAAAAGGTACGTCAAAACTACACTTTTGGGATACCTTCTTTCATCTCACTATCACAATTTAGTCCTTGGTGAACTTTTGTAGAAGTGTGCGCAATTCTATTAATATTTATGCCTTTCGTAAATCGCTCATAAACTCATAGAAATATACCTTAAAAATCTTAAAAATTTTACAATTAATTGTGATTATATTAGGAAAATATATGAAATCAAATAAGTTTAATAAACTTAGGATCACATAAAATTTATCCGATTCCACATATTTTATGTCTTTCAACCTGGATTTCGTCCTTTGGCATATACTGGCATTCATTGATTGAAAACTTTATGTTTTTATATTTTATATCGAAAATATACTTAACAAATTAAGTAACGCAAATTCTTGGATAAAAATATTTTTAGTACTTACTCTGGGGTAATTATATAATATTAAGTGAAAGCTTTGAGGCTCATAAGTGTTTGGAAAATGGATAAATTTCTTGTAATGTAAATGAAGCTAAAAGGCGGCTAAATCAATAAGCTCAGTGGCTAAGTGGCGACCAACAAACCACTGCTCAATCCATTACAAGGGGCTGTTTCGTTTCTGTAATAAACCATCCCCATCCAATAAACCATTTCCGTGCAATATGTAGCCTTATTTATATAGCCGTCTTTTTAGTTTCATTTACAATTAAAAAAATAGTTTTATTACTAGCAAGAAATAAGCTAAGCCGTTAAAACAGGAGAGAAGATGTATTGTGTACCTTTTCTACGCAGTTATATATAGATAAGCAAATGTTCGTTTTCTGACGATAGCGTGAGCCGAAATACCTTTCAACTATATCTTATAAAAAAATTGTAGAACTAAAATACATTGCTATTTTCTCACTGCGTTATAATGGAGTTCTACCAAGTAAATGTCAATTCAATCAATCAAATATTATGTATGGTCCCCGATTATACTTATTTTTCTAAATTGTAATACAGTGCACTCTCGATTATCCGGGCTAATGCTGGGGAGGATGGTCACGGATAATTGAAAAAAACGGATAATCCGAATCATCAATTTTTTATTTTATGTTCGAATATAATATCATATACCTAATACAAATTTTTAACACATTATTTACTTATTCGTTATTTATCAAGAAAACAAAAAAAAAACGTAAAAATATGATATTTTATCTTAATAACAAACATAACTTCACTGGAAATGTAAATAGAAACGCATGTGGGGTACTCAAAGGATTTCAATTCTTGACTCATTCTAGTCCCATAAATTGTGATGTGTATTGCGGTATATGCGAACATTCATACATTCAAAACACACAAGTGGTTAAAAAAAATTCACCGATTAGTTACGTTAACACAAACACATCGCTAAATTCATCCTTTTTTTCAAACAACGCGCATATTTAAGATCGCAATTCATTAATGCGTCTCATAATTGTTATAGAAAAAAATCAATCTGATTATTTGAATTAAAAAATATTTATTTTTAGGCATGAATAATCCGCAAACCGGATAATCTATACACGGATAATCGAGATTACACTGTATATATATTTTTCTTTGCAATTGGATGTAAAAACGATATGTTAGATAATTGACGTCTCATCTTTTAACATAAACAAATAAATATGCAAAATTAATTATGATATTTCATGTTTGTTTATTTATAGATGTTAGTGTAAAGGCTTTTTTTTTAGTACACATGGGCCTCGTGTAACACGGATATATGGTTCCACAAATACCTCGTGTAATACAAATCCGTGTTATACAAGGTTTCATAGAAAATTAAGGTTGGTGTTCCAAAAAAATTAAAAATTGATGATAGTTTATATAAATATGTACTTTATTTTTTTAATTAAAGAAGTATGCATTTACGTAGCATAATACGCCATTCATTTATCATCGCTTTCACTAAGAATTCTATATTTTTTACTTTTTTTCGAGATCGGTTGTGAATTTTCATCATCGGAGGACTCTGAATTTTAAGAAATCGTTAATAAGCAATTGCCTGCTTTTAGCGTATAATTTACGCATTTCCTTTAGACATTCCAAAATGTTTTGTAATTCCGTCTTAAATTTTGAACTCTTTTCCATTGTAGGATCATTATCAATAAATAAAAATTTAATTAGCCAATTCCTAGCCTTCATTTATTGTTTTTAATATAAAACATGTAGCTACTTCGCTGCAAATGCTTTCCGAGTCATTGATTAAGGTGGATTTATTCAATTCGTTTCATTTTAATTATCTTTTTCCCGTAAGCCGTGTTATATGAAACGTGTTGTATAAAAATATGTCACAATTTATACATCCATGTTATGTAAAACCGTGTTGTATAAAACCGTGCTATACGAGGCTTAGGTGTATTATACCGGAAATGAACACAGCGCTACATTTTCACGCCCATATGCAACGTGGCACATCTATACCAGCATCATTTGCAACTAGGCAGAAAAATAAATCGTAACTTATTTTTTGTTTTGCTTGAAGGACATGCCACAAAGTCGCATTTATCTACATGTTTACATCGTTCACCTTGTATGGAACAATCGAGATATTTATCCTTGATGAAAGTCATCGCATGCATAACTGGATACGTGGAGTTCAAATGACGATGATTTGCAAAATATTCGGAGTCGCATTTGAAATTAACGAATCATACAAAATAAAGGAATTATCGAAAAAAGTAGATGAATTTAATGTCTCAGAAGATCCAAATCTCTCTGACATATTTCACTACACATTTTTTATTGGTGTCCATGGTAAGTGATATCCCATCTAATCAAAATTAATATACATGCATCCTTCGCTTAACACGGAAGATAGGTTCTGCTAGAACGCCGTGCTAAGCGAAATCGTGTTAAGCGAGACTAACAAATGTATGAAAACGAGGGGATAGGTTCTTTTTTGTGATATTAAGAAAAAACAGGTAGGTGGAACTTATGAAAATTTATTGATATATCATATATGATACGTATAAAATACATTATTTAGTTCTGGCTTAATTTTTTTTGCAATATCAGTCGTACTCTGTCGATGTTTCAGTTGATCCAAAATTAGTATTTTTGTCTCCAGAGAAATTATTTTTTTACTAAATTTCGGTTTTGACATTACGGGCTTAAAATTTTATATGTCTTTATATTATTTAAACTTCATTATACAAATAATAAACATATGTATTAGAAATAAGAAAAATATACCTTGAATAGTTGTGAAATTATAAGCAGTAATTATTTTAGCAGCTGTCACGATTCACCGAGTGATATTCCGAGTGATTGTCTATATATTACAGCTACTATTGTATTTGTTATTTGAAATGCGCAGTTCTATTCCCGGTATACCCTTACCGTCATTCTTAGAATTTCGCACAGCTGTGTGCACATCTACGAAACGTCGAAATATTTTTTTTTCATAGAAAATGAAACCGTGTCAAGCGAGTATCGTGTTAAGCGATGGATAGGTGTTCGAATATTATAAGTAAATATCTTTAATATTTTGATTTTTCGAAACTATTTTGAATGCACACTTATATAAATCACACACTGTAATATTTTAGACTTACAAAACTTGTTAATCATATAATAACACAAATAAAAACAATCACTAATTTTACATTGACTTGCGATGAGCGAAACGAACATGTTCAACGATCGAATAAATCATACGGATTGGTGAAAAGGGTATAACAATGTCGAATTAAAAATAAATATTTTTTTGTTTATCTAGATTTTTTGGCTTATATAATTATAACAGATTTACAGTACGAAACAGATTATTTGATAATTATTTGTAAGATGTCTCTATCATTTCAATTTTCAGACTATTTTACTTATATATATATTTCCTTGAAAAAATATTTTTCTTTACCCTTTAACTAATATACATATATTCTCAACTGTATATAATAAACCGTTAATATATCATCAGTTGATCAAAATGAGAGAAATGAATACGGCCTTCATCATAAAAGTAAAATTCGAGCTTTATTATTAGACAGAAATCCCTTAAATTTGATATTTCTTTGATATAACTGAAAACGTTTTATTTATCTTTGTCTCAACAACTAACTTAGTTACAAAACAAAACCTTTCTTCACTTTAAAAATAACCATCAATGAAAATGTTTAGTTATAATTATGTTTATAATATTATTTATTTTTATTTTATATAATTATATTACTTTTTCTCAGGCCCATATATCACATATCGAACATATAACGACTGTATGACATTACCGTTTTCACGCGTTGTTGGAATAAGTTTTGCTGTGAAGCAATGCATAAGACTGTCGACATTGATCTACATTTTCACATTAATTCATAATAATTGGCCTCTCGATGTAAGTATATTGAATCGCCCTGTTCTTATTTTGAAAATCTTCAAAAAGTCTCATTCCAGGTCGATTACACTAAAACATTTTAATGTTTGTGGGTAATGCACATTAATGAATGTCATTGAAAAAGGTGCTGACAAAAAAATCGATTTAAAATTTACATAATAACACAACGTCTTGTGCTATTTTCACAATTTTAAAATATTAATATAGGGACCGATTTCGCTCATCGCGAGCATTATCACATGGAATTTGTTCATCAAAAACTGGCCCTAATCTTTTTCATATAAAATTGTGGAAATATTAGTGATCGTTGTGAATTATTATACAAACTTAATGATTTTTTACCAAAAATAATCAGTTTACACCTTTAGGGGTATAAATGAAATAATTCAATTAAGCTAAGCCCGACGCGTTCGTGACAAAACATGTGGAGCCGTACAAAGTATTTACAATTCAAATTTGATATTGAAATTCCATTAAGCACTTCAGTCGATATCATAAATTAAATTTATTGATTGAATTGGCATTCACTTGGTAGAACTCCATTATAACACGGTGAAAAAATAGCAATGTAGGCCGTTGGAACAGGAGAGAGGATGTGTTGTGTGCCTTTTCTGCACAGCTATATATATGTTAGATAAGCAAATGCTAGTTTAAGCATAGTTCTGACGATGGCGTGAGCCGAAATAGCTATCAACTATATTTGTTAAAAATAATTTTGTAGAACTAAAATACATTGCTATTTTTTCACCGTGTCATAAATTAAATATAAACGATTTAAAAGACGAAAAGTTTAACAATTCAAATTCTTTTATATTTACTTACTGCCTACTTACTAACAATACTTTTCACAGAGCTAATACATTAACTAAATTTACAAATAACGACCCACTCCGTTCAAAAAACGCTATATGCAAAAAACCATTACAAAATACGTGATAAAAATATATGAACATTAAATCGCAATGTGAATCTTTTCAACAAATAATAAACAGTTTATGTTCACACTGTAAAATGAACTGGCTCTTTTGTATATTCTCTGTCGATTTTAAATATATATCTTGATTTTATAACCCACCACAACCCACTCTTTAAAAATAAGTTTTAACTTCTTTGAATAACATAACAATCATACTAATAGTTATTAAAAATTATTTTAGATATTCATTCAATATTAGATTTCGTTTTTTTGTAATTCATATACTGTATAAGCGATACTAACTGTTTACTGACTGTCAGTTCTATTGCGTCCGTATTATAAAATGTCGTTTCATGTGTGACAAAACTTCTGGAATTGTAGGTACACACATACAGTAGAACCTCAATTATCCAGGCTAATTGGAGATGAAGATAGTCCGGATAATCGAATAAATCATAATTGACAGTAAGAACAAGTGTATTCAGTATATATCATTTTTTATTTCTTTAGCTTAATGAATAGCTTTGATACTGTTTTTTTGCGAATACTTTCAAGACATATAAGTTGTCCTGAATTGCACTCTTCTTGGCTCTCAAATCACTTCATGGCGACATCTAAACACTGAAAAGTTTCAGAATGTGTAGGACCAATGTCTCCCCTCTCATAAATCTCTTCTTCGTCTTCTCGGTTTCATTTTGTTGTTCATCCGAGGCAGATATTTCTTTAATTATTTCCTCATCATTCAAAATTTGGAATCCTAGATCGTTTGAATAAATATTTAAATCGTGATCCATTTTTCTAGAAACAAACGTTCAATGCGTATCTAATTTGGACGATTACTGATCCATATTTTACACCGGACCTGTTGGGACAAATGCAACGATCAAAATGTTAAGGTTGTACTCCATCATGTTCGTAAACAGTGGACGCAAATTTCCACGTTCGTGTCAGCAAATTCGTAATATTATTGTTTGTTTTGACCAATCCGGATAATCGAGGTTCTACTGTAGTTTTAACATACCAAATTTTATTTTTAAAATGATCAGCAACATAAGTCATATTATGTGTGTGACATTTATTTCATTGTTTCGTTACAGTACTGCTTGACAAGTGATTTTGAGCATAGTGGTTTTGCCTACCAAACTATATTCATACTCATCCAGTTTCAATGGATGCTATTTTGTTTATCCTATTCAAATGGATGTACTGAATTCGTATATACTGCTACGGGCATTGGAGCATATCCGACCCAAGGCATAAATGAATGCGGGCATGGACCAACTCGCAATTATTCGATTATCAAAAAAATGCACGTAATTTTCTTAGTTTATTAAAAAGTGTTTTGAATCGAAACTCAGGCACTGTGTTAATATTTCGATTTTCTTTCAGCTTAAACTTCAAATGTAATTTTAAGTGATAGATGCTTGGAGACGCCATTTCGATTTAATTCGGAGGGATACAATAGTTACTACCTTATTTTTTCTAGTTTCACTGTAAGACTTCTACTAAATTAAAAAATATATTCATTTTCGTATGTATTTGTATTATTTAGCTCCAGTACAAATAAATAATTAAAAATAAAAAGTAACTGAGAGATAATAAATATAATATTTTATAAATGAATACGAATTATTGATATATGCATGATTTTAGAATCCATGCCGAAGCGGTACATATGCAGTATGATTTTAAAACAATCGACTCGATGGATATTCTGGCGTTGGAAACCACACCTTGGATGTCTGAACAAACCAGAAGGTGGAACAAGGGAATACAGTATTTTTTATGGAAATGCGTTCGTCAACCATTACCGACGACTGGACTTGTTAAAAATTATAGGTGAAATTTAATTACTACCTTAAATATAATTTCTATACTTACACGATGGAAATAATAAAAGGATGAAGAATGTGAGAGCTTTAAAGCAGTAAAAATGATGATTTAATTGTAATAATTATATCATCATGTGTTATATAAATGAGAAACATAGAAATCTCTACATTTTTCGTTATGAAGTTATAATTTACAAGCGTCTAAATCATACCGTATTAACCTCAAAAAAAGATTATTTCTTTTGAAAAAAATGTTTATTTTCCTGATAATTTCGATTTTTATCTGCGAATATGAATCGTATATTTTGATTAAAAAATAAATAAATATCAATAAAAAGACAAGTGCTACCCAGTATGCCATGGATCATTTTTTTTTTATCAAATGTCTGCAATATGTGTGTATGGAAAGAGTGCTCGCAGAAATTAAATTATCTATACATCTCAGAAATACAATATAAAGTGCTTAAATCATTAATAAACGAAATAAATCATGAATTATCTCATTTTTAAATAGTAATCATTTAAGAAGATTTTGTCAAACATGCCTCGAAACAGCACACATGCTTGAAAGTGAAGTTATCGCAAAAAATCATTTTCGTTTTTTAAAAAAACAGAAATACTCAGATTACATTTTAGAATTATAAGTCTTAAAACATGAACGTCAAAAATTACGTTTTATGGGAAAATAAATATTTTTATTTCGGAGTTCCCACTCTATATTCTGTAACATCTTCCTACACAGAACTGTATAAAAACTTGAAAGAAGATTATACGTACAGAAAATTATATTTAAAATAAACATTAAAATACAATTGTTGAATTTGAGCGATATATTTCGAATTTCATGCAAAAATGGCAGTGTATCATAAATCCAGCGACGATGAGCTTAATAATACTTGGTAGCTAGCATAGACAGTATAGTTGTTTTAGACAGCCGTATGAATTTCTTTTAAAAAACACCAATCAGATAAATGAATTATATATTTCCAGGATACTAATAACTTGTTTGGTATCGTCACTTTGGCATGGAGTGCAACCTGGATGTTTTATTGGACTGCTATCAATACCCATTTGTGTTTGGGCAGAAAAACCATACAAAACTATAATATCGGAATATTTATCGGGATGGGTGAGAGAACTACATTTAATAATTCAATTATGATTCGATTGGGTTTTTTGCAATCAATATTTTCTTTCAGTTCAACGATTAATTTAGCATTTCAAAGCAATGGCAATCTTTATTTTTTTTTACTTTTTTTGAGAAAAGAGAATGTGTGTTGTAAAATTAAATGTTTTTCGTGTTTCATAATACCTGAAGATGATAAAATCGCTGTGCAATATTAATATTTTTGAAATAATGTCACAAAACACTGAAATAATTTATTCGTACATATGGGTTATGGTTTGATGCATCGATTGTATTAAAGATATGGCAACACCATGACAAATAATTGAAGGTTTTAAATTCGAATCCGGTGCCCAGTGAACACATGTAACATACACCAACGAAAAACTTCCTACAGTCATAAATTTTACATGGCAGTAGAATTGTTAATATACTGCATTATTGTCTCAATTACTTTTGCCCCGTGATTTTGAAATATAATATAATATCAAACAATGAGAATGACTGAGACGCTGACCGCTTAAAATTCCTGATTAACAATATATTCTTCTATTTGACACTGATAAAAATGATAATTTATTTCATGTCTTTCATTTTCAGAGGGAAACAGTTTCACTATTTTGCATGTATATTTTCCGCATCTATATTTATGGATTCGCTATGATGTGCCTTATGCTCCGAGAGTTCGGAAAAATACACAAGTTATCCACTTCGACGTATTTTATGCCGTTTATTGTGTATATATTCATTCATGCCATGGGTAAAGTCCTTATAACATTCGTCAACAAAAACAAAAAAAATATTGAAATATGAGTGTATCATACTTAAAATAACATACAAAATTTCAAAGAAATCAATCTCCCACCACGTCTCGGATATTACGTTGAAGTTATTGTATTATACTATGAAACATGAAGCAACAAACAAAACAAGATTTAGACTTCTGAAGTATTTACCAGTTTCTAATATGTGTTATGTAATTTATACTTTCAATAAGCTAACTTTTCAATACGTGATAGAATTTAAAGTTTATATATATATATATTATTTTATAGTTTAGCATTAATTTCTGAACTTGATTTTTTTACGTGTGATTAAATAGTTTATTGTATTTTTTAAACTATCGGAATCAGATTTAGGGTGGTGGTTCTCAATCCACCAGTGGGTTTTTTGCAGCCATTAACAATGCTTTAAAAAATTATATTTACAAATTATTTTGTAAAATAATCTATATTTTGTTTTCTATTTTATTATATTATTGTCAAAGTAATATTGTATAAACAGATGCATTCAAAAGATACGTCCCACATATATCTGCTATTGTTCTAGGCCGATCGGCTTTGATCCGTTTCCTAGGACTTTTATCGGCATCTTTGGGAAGCACTGTGGACCGCTAGTAAATGAATCATCCCTAGATGTTAAATATGCAGTAAATACATTATTTTTATGTAACAAATCGCAAAGTTAAAAATTAAAAACCACCTAAAAACTTAATTTTAAAATTTAATACCGATGATGGGATACTTCGCATACAGCAGTTGGGTCCTATCATCGGTCCCGTAGAACTAAAAGGGATAAGTTTGTCGGTTTAGCTGTATATCGAGACACATCACACATTGTAAGACACGTTATAAAAAAACATCGAAACCCGCTGAGAGATTTAGATTGTATTGAAAGAGAAAAGTGTTGAACAATTTCCTTATCGATTGCTTTGAAATAAATAAATACCAATATGACTAAATATGTATTTTATTGAATAAATGCAACTCCTATTTTTGTCCAAAGAAAAAATTGATGTGGGCACGAGACATTTCCATAGGATCACTATTGTTTATAATGCGGCTACAATAAAACTTTATATAACAACCACTTATCTATTAAACTGATTTTGAGTTTAAAGTGAAGTATGACATTTTTCCGGGACGGCAAAAATTAGTGCAAAGAAAAATATAAAATGTGAAAATTTTATACACTGTCTTACGACTTAAGAAAGTCGAGTGACCTTTCACTAATCAAACATCAAGAGACGTCCATGACTGGTGTAAATCTAAATGTCTACATGCATAGTGCAAGTCGTAAAAAAACTCTTAACAAAGCATTATAATTTTCCACACAACCATTAGAACACTAATCGCGCACTTTGGGCCAACGTCTAAATAAATGCTGAATGAGGAGAGCTGTTAGCCATGATCTGTCTTCATTTTAAATCTATAGACCAGTGCTCCGCAACCTTTTGTCTTCCGAGCACACCACATGTCAACATTTTTAATATTGCGAATACACTATCAACGGGTTGGTCAAAATGAATTATTATATGTATCTGTGTTATTTACTTTATTTACACTTCTCTATCAAAATTTACATTATACGTCGTTGATTGTGTGTATAATATCGATGCACATATGACACATAATTTCAACGAAGAAATAATTTCTTTGAAGGTGTTAACTGTCACTTCTTGATGGAAAGGCATGATATTTTAAATAATAAAAACACATTTTTTAGTACTTATTTCCACAATATATTTTTTTGATCAGGACCGGTTTCGCTCATCGCGAGCATTATCAACTGATAGAATACAATTTACAAACAAGTGTGTATCTTATAACACTACAATGGGGACTAAGGGCGCGTTTAACGCCCTTTTTTCCCTTTCGTCGCTGGTGTTTTGTGTTTTTTTTTTATGGATCCTCTTATTTATTTTTTAAAAAGCGTCACGCTAGATTTTTTGCGTGACGCTTTTTCGATCTCTTTTAGGGCAAGTGATACGCAGGTCGCTTGTCACTTGCAACACCAGTTAAACAAAAACATGGATTCTATATAAACCAAAATAAATGAAATATACAGTGATTCTATACAATCCATAAAAAATGACGGTCTCGTATTTAGTATAGTCGGAGTATTTTGGTCTAAGGAGGTTCTGTTTTCGCTTCCTGCTGCCCGGAACCGTAGACGGACACCAGACAGGTGAGTAGGGGCGAGGGTGATCTGTGTTGTGGGAGGGAGAGGATCTAGGGAGGTTTCAATTTTAAGACATAACGAGGTCTTGTGTAATCGGATGGGGCGTCAATGTCGAACGCTTCTATGCATGATTTGATCGTTGGATTCGTGTATTTTTCACAGTCGCTGTAGAACTTTGTCGACAGTCGCTGGACGTGGTCATGAATTGACTCTATATTAAGATCGCGATGTAATGTAGAACCGCGGACGTACCACGGGGCGTCCACGATTGTACGTAATATCTTGTTTTGCGCAATTTGCAATTTATCCGTGCGAAATTTTCCTACGTGTCCCCATATTGGGCACGCGTAGGTCATGATCGGTCTGGATATCGCGGTGTAAAGGAGCATTTTGCTTTTTAAGGCGAGTGTGTTCCTTCTGCCTATCATCTACCTTCATCTTCCAGCTTCGCTCGTCTGACCCGGACCGTTCGAGTTGATCTGAGCGAATTTATTTTTTTTAACCACAACATACCACAGACGAAAGGGTAAGGAGGGCACTAAACGTGTCCTCGGCCCCCCGCAATAGTGAACATGCTACTTGAACTTGAACTTGTATTCTATCAGTTGATAATGCTCGCGATGAGCGAAACCGGTCCTGATCAAAAAATATATCGTGGAAATAAGTACTAAAAATGTGTTTTTATTATTTAAAAAAAAAAAATGCATCTGCTCTCTTGTGGTTCTTCTATCTCGGCACATTTATAATTTTCTAGCGGCACATCGGTGTGCCGTGGCATTCCGGTTGCGGACAACTGCTATTGACCTCGGTGACTTGATCTCAGCCTCGATGTATTTCATAAATGTACGTCATATTGGGAATGAATTGGCAGATTAAGTCGAATATTTATCACACAAAAATTTAATGAAAACAAATAAAATATAAAATTTTACGGCATCTGTAAACCGGTTCTGATAAAGTATGAATATCTAGTGACCAAAAAGAGGTTTATTTTATTACATTTAAAATATCGATTAGTAATCAAGTTTCAAAACTAAATATAATAATAATCCAATTATTTTATTATTTATTATTTGGACAGATCACTTACCCGATTAATTTTTATAATGAACCAGCAGACCAGTCGATGAGCTGCTGATATCTCAGTGTAATTCAATGGAACTCGTTATGATAACAAACAATTTTATTGATAATAAATAGTGTTAAAAAGTTACACATCGATTTGGGAGGGGAGTAGTATGCCAGAAACATTCGCGGGAGTGTACTTAAGAAATTCGTAAAGTTTCATATCGACCGGATGAATGGGGTAGTAATGCATAAAACACAAACAGACACACATAAGTGGGTTTTTGTATATATATATATAGATTCAGAAAACCTCTCAACTAACAAAGAAATATTATATCATAGTATTCCTCCTGTGGAAGGATTCTCCTTGACACACATTTACCATATTATGTCTAAACATGCTGATAAACTTTGTAAGTACAGTGGAACCCCAATCAACCGTTCTCGCATTATACGTTTTCCCGGATGGTTCGTTCATTTTTTATAGACGCACCAAATACCCATAATTTTTTTTTTAAATAATCCCGTATTAACCGTTCCACGATTTATCGATATTCTCGATTTATCGTCTAAATATTATGATCCCGTCTCAAATGTTATCCCGATAGACCGGTTTTTGTAGATAAAACTTTCTATCCAATATAATCTGTGAGTTTGAGCACATTGAATTTAGTATATTATCGTATTAACGAAATAAATTAATGATGAAAATTGTAGTTCTTTCAAATATCAAGAGTTTTTCTTTAATAATGAACTTCACAAGAAGAAGTTTAAAACAGTATTCAATTATTTCAATAAATATGATTTAATTAGTTTAACTTTTACAAAACCCTCTCATATTTACTAATTTTTAATATTTTATTTTTTTATAACAGTTTTAAGCTTTTCCGTATTTCTCGTTTCCCGCATATTTCGTTTATTTTTTAAGGTCCCTTAAAAAGCGTGGAATCGAATTTCTACTGTAAATGATCTTCAAATATATTATACTGAATATTTTTGATTTAAGCTTATTTACTAACGAGGATTTATTAGGCGTTATAAACGAAATTAATAGAAGAGATATATATAATTTGATTTATATGTATACAATAGCATGATATTTTTACTGCCTAATTTTAGAACTAAGTTATTCCTATTTTTAAAAATTCACGTAACGTAGGACATGCATGAAAATATTTTCAATCAGCCTGAATGTTTTTTGAAAATACTTACCAAGTTTTGAAAACGGACAGCCCATCCGCCCCGTTAATTTCACATATCTATGTTCCATTTTCAATTCAAGGAAAAAATGTTTTTAAATTGTAATTTTATCACAAAATATACAAAATCAATGTATTTTGCAACGGCATGAATGTATTATTAATATGATTTAATTCAGTAATCCATAAAACGTTTTTGAACTCTCAATTCACAACATCTCAACTCTCAAAACACAATTCCCTTTGCATATTATAAACGAAACAACTTTTCCAAGGCAATCCAAAATTATTCTTATATCTTTTTACGAAAAAATTATCTCAATTTACGGTGAAGTTTGTTGAAGTCAAGTAGTGTTGCACTTGGTGTGATTTTATAAGATTTGTGCTGTTAATAAATCATTTGGAACTGACAAATCGAGCATGAATACTGAATTTCTGAATGGCACTGCTTGGATATGGAACGATGTTGAAAGGTCTACTGCCATTTCTGCTATTACCATCTCTCTGGTAATCGGATTTGTAGTCAAAAATATCCATGACAAGGAAGCAAAGAAATGGCTTGGAACTGGCTTCGGGATTTTAATGATTTACTTTATAGGTGGGCTCACCCATCTTTGGCATGTGATGGTTTATGGGATAGCTGGAGCATTGGTGGTAACTTACTCCGAAAAAAGGTGCGTATAGACATTTTCGCGCTCTCATCGTGGAGCATTTGAACTTTAAATCTTGAAAGACTTTTCACTACTAGAACTGCATGATATTTATCTGTTTAACTCGAAGAGAGTAGTAATAGAAAGGATATGGCTTAGACAGGGCTCGAAGTTAGCTACTCGATTTCGGCGGAAAGATATTTTAGATACCACAATATCCGTAAATTCAAACAGAAATCCATAAATTTTATATATATGTTATTGTAAACAGTTAATCGATTTTTTTAACCGGATCTTTGCCGCAAGCGAGTTTATTCGCTCTACAATTCCGTGTTTAAGGGGCCGTCCATATAAAATGAGCAAATTAATACGCTCTACTTTATAATTGATTTACAAGTCACCAGTACCTCTCTTAAATAATTAAATTTAACTTGCATATAGTGACATCTTTTGAGATCGTGTTGTAATACTTGAACTCAAAGGATATTGAATTTTAATATGTAATACATCGATTTTTTGACATCGACTTATTTTTTGAAAGAAAACCGCGGCCCTCCGTGTACGGCCATATTAATCCTTCCAGGCATAGAATCGGTTAAGGATTTTTTCTAGTCATCGTTATTAAAAAATAGAAAAGCTCTCCCTTCGATTTGTGTGATTGTATAAAACATATATTAGTTTGTTCGTTAAGAATCCTTTGTGATAGTTGATGTCTATTGATTTCCAGCTATTCTAAAGCCGTCTACTTGCGACCTTTATTAAAAAGATGCAAACACTTAGGCGCTGAGTTTGAATTTATGTTGTGATTCCTTTATGACGTGATTAGCGAATCACATTATAAAGGAATTGTTGTAAAGGTCGCAAGATGACGGCTTTAGAACAGCTGGAAATCAATTGATATCAACTATCACAAAGGATTCTTAACGAACAAATTAATATATTTCGATCACCATTGCTTGACCCACTACGGGTAGCTGTTTTGTCTCCATTATGGACCATTTCCATGCCATATTTAAACTTATTGATATTTCCGCCTTTTTAGTTTCATTTACAATTTTTAGTTTTATTGCGAGCAAGAAACAAGATAGGTAGTTAAAATAGGAGAGAAGATGTTTTTTGAACCTTTTCTACACAGCTATATATAGATAAGCAAATGTTCGTTTAAGCATAGTTCTGACGATGGCGTGAGCCGAAATAGCTATCAACTATATTTGTTAAAAATAATTTTGTAGAACTAAAATACATTGCTATTTTTTTCACCGAAATTGTTTGTATAAAAATTCATATCATTGCCAATACCACATTTGAAGGAAAACAAGATTTCAAACAAAACATGTTGGCACACACGTCCTTTAAATTATTATAAATAATATATAATAGTTGTACGTTAATTGTAATGTATTTTGCATTGCGTCATTTAAACCAATGCTCCACAACCTTTCGTCTTCCACGGCACACCGCGAGTCAATATTTATAAAAATGCGAATGATTCACCATCGATACATTTGTTAATAATGACACATTTTTTCTGTATTGTTTACTTTATTGAAATTTTGTTTTTATAATTTTACATGTTTCTTAAGTGTTTACTAAAAAGGTGATAACTATGGTAATGTTAGATGAAATCAAATAAAACTATCTGGGATTGTTAACAACATTATTTAAAATAGCCATAGATTGATAAAATTGTTAACCCTTTCCCATGTGTAGAGCCACACTTTAATGTTTACATATGTACCGAGTCTCACTTATTTTTCTGGTTTGCACACACTTCGCAAGCCTTATAGGAGCTATTTTTTTTGTTGCCAGTATAGGGATCTTAATCTATTTTTTTGTATTCCCAAAACAATATTTTTTAAGAATCTTGCAAAAAATTTCCTCTGAGTGGATTCGGTGCCACTTTTATTTCGTCTCCAGGAGGGGGAATGTTTTAGTGTAGTGTTTTGCACGCGAAACGAATGTGTTTTTAGATCGTATAAACCAATACTTTCATGGGTGATAAGACTGATTGAATGACTGTTTTGAAATGGTTTGAGTCTTGATAATAAGAAAACATTTTAACCCTTTGTCAAATACGTAATTTAATGTATCTAAGTCTTTTTTTGAAGGGCCGGTCTATCACGTCAAAACACGTTTCCGGGATTCGATGTGTTAAGTATATAATATATTGTTTGTTAGGTAGTGTGTATAATATAAATGTACATATTATTCTAACGACGAAATAATTACTTCTATTCCCCTTTGATTTTTCTAATAGGAAAATGGGCCACAGCACACCTAGCATTGCCTTGTGGCACACCGATTGCGAAGCACTGATTTAACCATATCGTTAGCAGTCGTAGCACCTTTGTTCCGTGGACTTAGTACCTGGTATTTTAACGGGTTACTTATACTTCCATTAGAAACTCTCACTAACCAGTTATTTCATGTCTAATATCTCCATAAAAACGACAACATACGTGGAAAATTTATTCATAATTTTAGTGTTCGTTTGTACGATTCCAGATTTTTTGTCACTAGCGACCCGGGATTCGCCTTTCGGCATCTTCCCGCATTCTATCACACGGATGCAACAAAGCTGATGTCAATCGATATCATAAATTATATGTAAATAATTGCTACGGAGAGACACTTCATAGATTTAAAAAGAAATAAGCAAATTTTTTTTGAAAGAATTATCGATCTTAAAATAGCCTAGAAGTAGTTTAGAATTAAGTAGATAGTAGTAGGTTTTAGTAGAATAAAATATTTTTTAATTTCATATGTAATTCTTTTTTATTTTCCTGGAAGTCGTAAGTCATAGACAATGATTTTTCTAAGACGAAAATTTATCAGCGTGTAAAATCCAAAGTGCGCTGATCAAACATAAAAATGTGCATCATTACTGTAAAAAAATAAAAACATGAAAGTTAATAGTTTTTTTAATCGCTTGATTTAAAAAATATATAACTTTTTCTTCATTTATATTATTTCGTATACCAAAAACGTATTAGTAATATAAAATCATTTCGTTTTTTTTACATGTTTTATGCGACATATACGTGTATAGAATTAAAAATCTCTTTGAAAATGGAATTCAAAAAGAATATTTGAAAAGTTTCCTTCGAAGTGCGCATGGCCATTCAGACAACAATAACATAACACGTGAATTATATAGCTATTATTGAGGGGTATGCATATAATTATAGACCGGTAACCACTACATTATAAAACGGGAATAATGAAAATTGTTATTACAGCTAGTTAACTCACCGCCTTTCACGAATCACTGCTTTGCTATTTATTCGCCATTATCCAGTAATGTAGCAAACGAAAAGCTTGTCTAAAACGTATTTTCTTTCAACTAGTTGTATAAGAAAATCAACTAGGTGACTTATACATACATCAACGTAGTGACACAAGCTCTACGTATTTCAACTAATACAAAACTCTTTTTTTATTGCAGGTCATGTAATAAAACCGCTTTCATTTTCATGTTTGTTTTTATCACACTTTATAGAATATACGTTAATTTATTCAATAGTATGTTAAGCAACACTTTGATTGAATTTGTACAAATGCTGATGATTTGCAAAATAGTCGGAGTAGCATATGAAATAAGTGAATCATCCAAAACCAAAAATGACGTACAAACTGGAGAGAAAAGCGTATCTGACGTAGAAATCATTGAACCGGAACTTTTGGACATAATTCATTACGCATTTTCCTGCTTCGGAATATTTATTGGTAAGAATTGAAACTGGATTTATTTAAACCGTGGAATCCCAAACTATTTTACCTCTTGCACCCCTTTTTTTTCCCGTTGACTCTCCCCCCCCTATCCAACTTATTGAATTTTTCTCATCATATTGACTTCGAATCAAGACAATACATTGTCATTGTGATATTGTTGAAGTGGTAAATGTAAAAAAAAAGAAAAACATCTAATTTTTCAACAATCCTGTAGATATATTTGTCTTTTGGGTTTTATTTTTTGAGCAATTATAATTATTATTGTATAGTTTAATATATTGTGCCCCCCATAGTATAGTGAGCATATATATGTAGCCTGGATGTGAAAAAGTAGACTATGACTGTTCTAACCCTATGAATATTAAAGCGGGTAAGGGGAACACTTCTGATTCTGCATCACGAGAACACATTGTGTCAGATAATTTTCATGCAACAATTCATTTATCAATTTTTAACATAAAGTGTTAACCTTAGCTGTCTGTTTATGATAAAGAGGACGCTAGTGGTGTGCCAGTAAACCATTTTTAAATAAATTAATTTGTCCTAACTAAATCACCATATTAGTGCGACTCAAATGTAATTTTTGAATCATTCTATGCAATTAGGATACTAAAATGATATATATTTTTTTAAGGTCCTTACATTACATATCGAACATTCAAGGATTATTTGGAACTACCTTTTTCGAGAACTGTTAGCATATCTACTTCGATAAAGAAAATATTCAATGCTATTGTCCTCAGTTGCATCTATTTAACGATCGACTTCTATTGGCCAAAAGAAGTAAGTAATTTCATAAAATGTTGTATCTATTGTGCGGAACTGTGGTGTAGAGTATGCGGAGGACAAAAATTATCAGGGCCGTTCTATATAATGTATTTCAATCAAAAGGTTTTGCTTTTACACCTTGTGAGTTTTTTTGTAGAAATGAAGAATATCCAGTAGCAGACCCGTTGGGAGGCCCGTTGTGCAATAAAAGTGTATATCTTTTAGCACTGGATGCAACACTCCAGTATTACATCAATCTTTCTTTTTTCTAGTACTGTCTGTCGAAAGAATTCCAAGCCAGTAATTTCTTTTATCAAAGTTTATTCATATTCGCCCAGTTCCAAAGATTTGTATTTTGGATGTCTGCTGGCTGCATGTGGGGTGAGAGCATATGTTCTGCGGCAGGACTCGGAGCCTATCCATCTTACGGAGCAAACAAAATAGCACGCGGACCCTATGAAAGATATGCTGTTATCAAAAAAACGTTAGTAGTAAATTAATTTAGGCTACAAAATTTAAAAAATATATTACCTTTAATGAGTTATATTGCTCTGAACGCTTAAATCTGACATTTCACAAACTGTAATTGGATGACTTTTGCAGATTTGATACATGGGCTACTCTTATTCTACCTTTCCAACAATACATTTTGACCACCCATAGTTTGTTGTTTAGTTCATAGATAACCAGTACATCAACTGCGGTTGACTGGTTGCCTGTAATCTCATTTAAAGTTGACTGTGATGAAAAACCATGACGAAAACTAATATGTTAGTATTAAATAACAAAACAATAATAATCTAATAATATACTATACTTCAGTCAAAAACTAATCAAATAACATGTTATCAGTATTGACAAGGCTGTACTTTTCAATGCTGATAAGATGTTATCATTGATAAGTGAATAAAATATACAGTAATGATAATCTTGAATGCACAATCAAATATGTGAAGATGTCAACTATGTCAATGATGTTAAAAATCTAACCTAAGGGACATATTATTTAACTATTATATTATAAACATTTATATCTCACTTCTTTATTAAAAAAAAATGAAGATTAATTATTAAACTCAAATCTGAATTGAAGTAGATGTTTTTATTATTTAAATATATTTATTTGACATCTTCCACAAGTGCAATATATTACCTTATCAACTTTATTTTTCATGAGTATTGACTCGACTTATTATAGTTGTTAGCTACTATCATTACTTTCAGAAGTAGAAGTGTCAGAAGTTTTAATTTGTATTACTACATACAATTACAGAACATATGAAGAAGCTCAAAAGTTAGAATGTGATTTCAAAACACTCAAGTCCATGAATTTACTGGCAATCGAAGCGACGCCATGGATACATATTCAAATAAGAAGCTGGAACCGATCGATCCAGTATTTCATGTGGAAAAGTGTTCAACGGTCACTGCCGGAAGCTCAACTCCTAGAACATTTTAGGTAACCATAATACTTCTATCAATCAGTTCCTATTTGATGTAGATCATGGTCCCTCAACATAAGTGGATTCAATGGGTGACTTTTTCATTGTGGAATAACAAAGGTATTAATTTAAATTGTATGCACATAACTCCATGTAAAATACATTTTATTATTATGCTTAATAAAAAATATAGTCAATAGTAAAAATTGGAACTTGTGAAAAAGTGTAGTTATTATTAACAGTTAAATAAGAATTGCAATTGACCCCTGTTTGCTAAAGTCTCAACTGTGAAACGGCTGATTCAAATGTCTCGACAGTTAACATTAAAAAACATAAAAGAGGTAACAGAGTCAAAATATTTGTAAGAACAAATATTTGTTTATAAATAAAGCCTGATTTGTCCTGATAATCTCATTAAGTTTGATCAACACCAACACTTCTGACTTTTTTTTTAGTACTTAATAGGTGATAACACATTCTTTATGTGACTCGGCAGCGAACAAGTTAATCAATAATATATTAATTATTTTCAGGATATCAATCTTTATTGTATTCGCACTGTGGTGTGGAATAACACCAGGAATTCTGGTTGGGATTCTCACACTCCCGGGCTGCGTTTTAACTGAGAGGTTGTACAAACCGATTATAGAAAAACATTTGACTGGATGGGTATGAAACATTTGCAATAGTATAATACCGTTCACCCATGGCGAGTGAAGATTTTTTTAGATTGTGCTTACACGCCTTGTCTAGTCAAAAAGAGATAGTCCCACTGTCTCATCTTAGAAATGAATAACCTACTATTTGTCTAAATATTCTTCTCAATGATAGAAAATATGTGTCAAGAAGAACAAGAGAATCAATTTTAATTTTATATTACCGAATTAGACCAACTATAGTATGAGATTTTTTTTATAGAAAGGAGACATCTAGATAGGGTGGTCGCTTTTTATTTGAAATAGCGACAGAGTAATATGTGTAATAAGAACATTTAATTGGCGATATTGTATACACATAGTCTGTGCGTACTAATTTTTGACACTTTTTGAGATGTTTTTTTAAACTGTGGTTTTTATTGCACCTTTGCTATCTAAATCTGTATCTTTCTACTTTATTTCAATAAAAACTGTGTATTTTATTTTCCATCGAGTTATAACGGTGAAGGTTTTTTTTGTTTTTTTTTCTCCAAAAAGCAAATTAAAAAATAGATGTCACCCTGTAATTTTGGTAATACAGTATACTGAACATTAATTAATTATTGTTGCAATATAACTGGAAGTAGACAAAACATGCAAAATCATGTCAGTCACTGACAGCTTAATAAATCAATATTTTTTTTTTCCTCCCAGAAATCTGATGCAGCACTCACTTGCATGCTTTTGTTCCGAGTTTACATATCTGGATTTACGATGACAGTTTTTAGTTTAGGAAATTTATATAGTGTTTATAATTTTTGCTGTTCAATATGCTTCATGCCATACATTTTACATGTATGCTTGCATCTTTTTGGTACGGAGGTAGTAAATCATTTCAATAAAACTACACAAGATTTATAATTGCAAAAATGTATGCAGTATTTCATGTATTTTACTGTTTTTTTTTTTTGTAATATAAAATTATGTAAATTTATTTTATGGCTTATTAGCAATTTATTATTAAATTATGCAAATTAATGTGTCTGGAAAATATTTCAAGGATTTTATTAGTAATATTGAAATATGGTTGAATTATAAAATCATATTTATATTATAAGACAATAAATATTGGAATGTAGTGATGCAATTTCCTCCTTATTCAACAAACTAATAGCTTAGTTATAGTTTTTATACTTTGAGGAATATGCAATTCTACCAAGTCTACCAAACTGTGTGCTATAAAAAGTCTCAGGGTGTGCAACAAAGGAAGAAACTTCAAAATTGTTAAATTTGAATAATCTCTGTTCATTTAATTTATTTAATAATTCAGTATACAAACATAGAAAATCAAATAAATATTTGTCCGCGTGTATATGTTGGTATATAAGCAACATAGTATGAGTGCATTAATGAGCATGTGCACTCTGCAAAAAGTGCAAAGGACATTTGAACCTCTCATTTTCTCTTTCTTCAACCCATCATTTTCTAAGCATTTTTCCATCACTTGATAACCAAATGTATCAGATGGTCATCAAACCATTTGAAATATTTGCTTACATTATGATTTCTTTTTTAATGCATTATTTGTTGTCAAATTTGAATTGTTAAAACTTTGTACGATTCCACATGTTTCGTCACCAATGACCCGGGTTTCGCCTTTCGGCACCTTCAAGCATTCTATCACACTTATGCAACAGAACTGATATCAGTCTGTTTTTTTTAAGTTTGGCAGATGCTACTGTAGACTAATCTTCCATCTTTTATTGATGGACTATAATTTGTGGGTAGTATGAGATACACTCCATAAAAAGTTGCACAGCTTTCAACTTCCAACACCTAATGCCAATGTCTAAATGATTCCGTCTACCCCAATTAACAAATCATTCAATTTTCCAAAAAAAATCATTGAAGATTTACTACTTCATAACATAAGGAATGTTATTTTTTTTTATATTTGTCAGAGCTATAGAAGAGTAGTGGAGGTATTAACTTCAGTTACAGTGGACATTGTAACATCTAAAACTCCCTCACACATATGTGACTCCAAAAATGGGGTGTAACATGCCGAGTGAGCCCGTCACTGGTCCCATTTTGGTCATATCCTTTTATCACTATATAAAAAGGAGATATTTACCACTAAATAGCAACCAGACCTTACAACAAAAGTTTCCATTGAGATACTTCTATTAGAAATCTATATACTCAATATTGAGAATGAAATTTCAATATCAGAATCAATATGATTGTACACAGAAAATTCTCTCAATTAACATCGCCTTATCATACCATACCATATGTTACTCTCTTTCTTAATGTGAAAGAATGTATTGCATAATTTTATTCTACATGCAATCAACATATCGCTAATATAATAGAATTAAACAATTGATTTATTTAATAATAGCTATGTTTTATTTATATTAATTTACAACAAAAGTAACATAATTCTTTTTGGTATTTACAGAGTACATATTACTTTCATAATGTGAATCCAATGAAAAAAAATATATAGAAAGAACCAAGTTGTTATAGTACAATATTAGGCAGTTCTCATTTAGCAGCAGATTGAGCAAAATTTACAAATTCAAAAAGAAAGAAAAGTTAAGTGTCCACTAAAAATAATAATTTCTTACACATTTACCACATAAAATTAATTAACAAATGTACAAAAAATACAGCACTTGATTCTTTTACTAATATTAGAAATTATGTTCATTTAAAATATAACTTACAAAATCGTGTACATGTTTTGATGGCCAGACACCGCTTTCAGGGCAGTGTCACATAGGAATCAATCGACAGGATACAAAGACACAAAAAAAAAAACAATATTGACATGGTGTTATTTATATCAATCTTCAACAATTGCAAAATTAAATGAAATTATTGTGTATATTTGTGTTATATTCTTCTATACAACATTTTTCAATAATTTCAAGATGCCTAAGCTATTAAGAGTTGACCTAATGTATTCAATCTATGTAATCTATTTTTTTTTTCAATACGTCCTGAACATTTATGTGTTTATCATTTATTCATTAATGTATTCAACCTTCTTTGAGGATGTATTCAAATAGAAAACGATGTCAAATAATTAAGTAAATAGTAAGACTGTATTGCAAAAAACCATTCATAATAATTTTAAATGTAATCTTTTAAAAACATCATTCGTAATACTGCCGTACTAAGCACATATACCATATTTACATTTTAAGCGAGTTGGGTAAAAGAACAGATATTTTATATTAGTTAGTGTAGCCTGTTGATAAAAAACAAAAATTGAAAATGCAGCTTTTGAAAACCTAATTTCTCTGAAAAGAAAATAAGTAACACTTTACAGATTCCAAAACTGCTAAAGCAATACTATGCTTAAATATGCCAGGTACGGCTCCTGTGCTTAGTATGATGGTACATTGAAATAAAGAAAAAAAATACTTCGATTATACTGCTTTTAAGAGGTTGAGAATATGAAAACTACATCATAAATAAAAACCTATGCAAATCATTATATCAGCAAATCTATCATAAGAAAAGCATTTTATTCTTACTGAAAGAAAAAGTATGTTTGATACTTGAACTCAAAACTTTCTCATAAACACAATAAAACAGATGTATCAATATGGACACATTTTATTAAGGCAACATTATATTTTTCACGATAAAGGAGTTAAATGTCAAATCTTTATTATATCATATTTTTTCTATTCATCAAAAAAGGCTACCATTGTCTAACATCATTTCACTTGTATCGGCAGTCCTATTCTCAAATTATTAATGGCTCAACACTAATAGTGCCATAGCAGTGATGCCAACAATAAATTTGAGAATAGGCCTGTCTGATAAATTTTGTTAAAAAATAGTGAATTGCTAATCTAAATGTCATTTTAGTTAAAATAATTTATGGATATAATAAATATTATTTTTTGTAAAATTACAATGAATTAAATAAGTTTTCTCAAACGTTTTATCTTACGATCAAAATTGTCATACGAATGGAGTAATGGAATAATTTCATCATAATTTTTAATTTTATAAAAAAACACAGTGATGGATTGTGCTGTAGGTGAAAAACAAGTGAATTTATTCAATTGATTCTTATGTTATTTTAGAGTCTGACATGTTTTCATTCAAAAAGCTTGATTTACAAATCAAAACATTGGATTACAGATTATGGTCATCGAATGGCGCAGTTTTCTTGATAATTCTCAAGCAGTGATAAAAATAAATGAGAAGTAAATTGTAATCAATTTAAAAATATGTTTGGTTACTCATATTTTAATATTAACACATTTAAAAGAGGAAAAGGTGTTAATATGATAAATTTCTGTTCATTTTGATAAACCACAGTACAGTAAGATGTCATTTACTGCCACCTCGATATACCTCAGTGTGAAAAAGATTAAAATTTCGAATTCTTCTAGTAATTCATTAACTCATGATTCAAAAAAACAGTCTAATGGCAGAACTAAGCTGTAAGTGACGAGCATCCGCCTGTATATTTCCAATCAAGCATATGAATAAAGTTGAATTTATAGATCATACCATAATGTTGTACTTCCCTGAATCAATGTTTGCTTTCATTGTGTTCATTAAAAGTGTCCATTCTATCAATATGATTTGGAATGCTGCCTAACTATATGAGCTGCAATTATCGACAGATTTTGTGAGAAAATCAACAGAAATTTTGGAAGAATTTGTTTATTTTCATTCAGTTCCTGTTTCCCTACTAACTGTATATTGAAATGGCAGTTTTATTTAATAGTCTTATTGTACATCAGTTTCTGTAAAAATGAATAAATCTCTCATAAAATAATTGATTAGGCCCTTTCGACATGGTAAAATTTGATTTGTTGAGATTTTTACGTGCAAATTGATTGTGTTGAAAAATATATCCATGCATATGGGATGAGCAATCAATAATTATAATACAAATAAAAATAATGCAATGTTTCTAACCACCAATAAATAGACCATAGCGACAACGACTAAAGCATTAAAAATTTACTCACAAAATGTATACATAATATTGTTACCATATACATATATATCTTCCATAAAGGATATTTAGAATCATTGTAAATAGGTTATCTTTTTATCCATTAGCATAAATAAGAAGTATTGCTTAAATTTATGAACACTCCTTCGTGTGAACTTAACATTACAGAATGCAAAAAATAAATGTTTATTACAACATAAAAGTGCAACAGACAAAACTTTAAACAAACTTAGACTAAATCACATATAGATATATACACCAGCAGAAATAGTCAAAAAAACAAGTTTCCTTTAATTTGTGTTGCTTTGAATGCATATCATGTTAGAACTTTTTTCTGTTTTACGAGGGCCTTCACATTTGTTTCCAAATATTAACTTTCTACAATTTTTGATATCAATGTTTCATTAATTTACAATAAATATTTCTCATAATTTGTGTCATTTGTGATAATAAATACTGAGATATTGACAATTCTTCAGTGTTTGTTTACTATATTTAAAGTTTTTGACACAAAAATCTAAGCTTTTATTGTAATATTTTATAATTATGATTTGTATTTTGAAGCTGGAGCATTATTTTAATGAAATTAAAATGATAATCAATGGCTGAGATATGTTGAAATGGTAGCCAAATGCAACATAATGATTCAATTCTTATTTACATGACATATTTATTCAATTGAAAAAATTAATAACGGAGCAAGGGCAAAATCAATATATTAAAGCAAACATAATTTCAATTCCAGTGTTAAAATTACTCTTACGATTATCTCAATGTACAAAATAAAAAGTTTACAATACAACATGAACTGCCTACAGGTAATAAGAAATGAATTCAATAAAATAATGGTACCTAACTTTACATCAAATAGAACATTTTAAAAAGCAGTCTGTGTCGATCGATACGACTTCAAGTTATCGTATCGATCAGTGAATATAATTCAAGGCATTTTGTCAGTAATATTTTTACTTCACTATAAATGTCGTTCAGACAAGACAATTGTTTCCATCAGACCTGTGCATTAATATTATTCAAACTATGTTTGGTAGGGAGCTTCCTAGTGCTTGAAACTAATTGAAGAATTTATACCGTTAGTGAAGTGAAAACCTTTTTGAAATAACTCAACTCAAAATTAAAGACACATTATCTGAATTGTGGCTAAGGTGGACAATGGTTATATATCATATCTTGTGTGATATGGCTAGTCAGAATTATCGGTTGAACTGTTATAAAATGTATTGCAAAATTTTACTCATTTGAAATATTTGTAACAATTGAGGTTAAAAATTATTTTTAATTCAAAAAATGTGTAACATGACAAAAATTTGATGGTAAAAATATCTACATATGTGAAGTATCTCTCTTTTGTATATTGTGAACATGCTTGACAGTAAATTTTCAAAATAGCAATGTTTACAAAGTGTAAAATTAATACAACTGAAATTACAAGCACTACGAAACACTAACCTTACGTTATTCTAGCAGCATTTCAATAATTTATATTATTTATGATCAAAAAACCAATTTAAAGACCCGGTGAATAAAATTTTAGCAAATTTGGCTTATCACTATTTTACTTTTACAATATTATCTGCTCTATTAGCAAAAATATTATTTTTTGACCTGTGCCAAGGCAATTAATGATATCTAGGATTAAAGGTCTCTTAATTTTCACTTTACAGTAAATTATGTGAATTTTAAATACCATTGCTGAAAAATCTTATTATTTAAAATGTAAAATATATATTATATATATAGTACACAGTGTACAATATATTGTTAAGCTAGCTGGTTTATCAGGGCTCTAATATGATTCATCAAACATAATTATTTTTGTCATCACACTACACAAGTTATGAGGATGGTATATGAATAATTCATCCTTTAGAACTTAAACTATTCTAGGGAAATTTAACCCACTGACTGCTAACGTCTCAACAATTGAGACAGCTGATTGTAGTGTATCGACAGTTGAATAGTATTAACAGTGTCAGAACATAATTTTTTTTTTATTTAACATTTTTACTAAAACATAGCCCAATTTGAAGACAATCTCCATAAATTTGTTTAGCACCAACACTACTCAATTAATTATTGAAATATTCATTGTTTTAATATCTTTTACACAGCTCAGCAGAGAATGGGTTAAACTAGAAATGTAGACTCTGAACAACTATTCTTACCACCTTTTTTACGTTAACTTTTACAGTAACTTAAATTTTGGAAATAAAACAGTTTTCTCAAAATTCAGTAAAATCTTGATATACAGAATTGTAGCATTCCTGTTATTTTAAATAAAAATTTTATTGCATGGAAAATTATATTCTTCTTCAATTCTCTATTTTGAACATCTCAGGTAAAAAGAAATCTGCAACAGCTTCTGTCAATTCACTACTAGTACATATTTCATATTCAGTGGATTTTTATGTGCTTAGGTTGACTTAAATGCTATCTATCATAGAAATCAATTAATTTTTTCTATGAACATTTGCAAAGAGAACATAGATAACTCCGAAAGAAACAATTTAAAGCAATTGAATTAGTACAACTATTTCCCTTTCATGAACCACATTTTAGTATGTGAATAAAGAAAGTGTAACCATATCATTTTCACTGACAAAAATTTCAACTTTTATCACTTTATGCCTTTTTATTATTTAAAATAATTTAAAACCCTATTTCAAACAATTTAATGAGGATCGCATTGAAATAATCTATTCAAAATCTCTATCTTAGCAGTCTCTGTGCGGATAATTAGAAGTGGCTATCTCCCAACAGCAATGTGTTAATCATTAATTAACACCTACATATTTTGAAATAACTAACTAAATAAGTGTTCACAGATTAGAGAATAAAATTGACGTTTTCCTTACAATATGGGATTGAATTCCTTATGCAATAGATGACTACAACATATGGAGGATTATTCTCATGTATTAGACATTAAAAACAACACAACAGTTACAATCAAAACATACACGCAGAAAATATTGTTCGCTTTACATATTATTTTATTAACTAATTTGGTACACAGTTTTCATTGGTCGTTAAATCAGTTGGGTTTCTAGATGTTTAACACACGAGACAAGTCCATGAATTTGCATTCCCAGTCGATGATCATTAATGGAATTACCACAGTGACAACACACTATGGCCAAAAGTATTTTTGTCTCAAAAGTTTTACAAAGGACAAGCTAAAAGACGCAATCTGTTTTCAATATTATTCGATATGCAGCTAAATGAAAAAAATAAATTAGATTTAACACAAATGCATCAACAATCATCTTCATCAAAATGACACAAAAATATTCATTACAAAATAATTAAAATATATTAAATAAGTTATGGAAAATTTGCAACCACTAATTACAGGAAATTATCAATGAATTTAGCACTAAAAGATTTGTCAAAGCAGTATAACTATAATGGTATCGCATGATGATTATGTAGTACTGGTTTTTCCCTTGCTTTCACTCATTTAATAGAGATAGATAATATTTCAACATTAAGCCTTCGGGGGATATGAACACACTGAGTTGTCTATTATAAAAATGCCACTCTCATGTTTTCAATTGAATTATTATTTCAATTATTTTTTGCCAGTCAAGTTATTATTTTTAATGATAGAAACAAACCAAAGAATTTTGTAAAAAGTTAATATTTGGCAACAAATTTGAAACCATGTAATTTGAGGTGTAAAATTTCATATCCGTTATACCGTAAAGACCTAGGCTTGAATAGCTTCTAAAAACTTATTTAAAAGTAATAATGAACAAAATCATTCACATTTTAGCTGCATATAAAAAATTCAAAAAATTATTTCAAAATATACAAAAAAATCTAATTTAGTAAAAAAATAACAAAATCTTCAAAGAGTGAACTATCTTTGTCCAATTTTCAAGTCTATTCCTCAGATGGAATACACATTTCGAACCCTGCAATTTTAAATCAAATATCTGCAAATATCATTGATTTGAAATAAACATACTTTAAGCGCAAACAAAAAATATTATTAACTCATTTTCCACCACAACCTAAATTAATTACCATTGTAAAATTGGAGCAATTCACTACATTATTTATAGTGTAGGAGATGTATTGCCAACACTATTATTATACACTGAGAATTGCAATAATGGGGAAATGATTAATCACATATAAAATTGAAATTTTTTGGAATACAGATACGGCTGTTCTACATAATTTTACATTATAAAGCCACAATTACATGAAAAAAAACTGCAAAATTTGCACTCACTATCATTTTACACCCAAGAAACAATGTGCGCTAAGAAATAAGAACTAACCTAAAAGAAATATTTTCTATCTTAGCTTAATTAGTTATACAAGCGAGCGAAAATCCATTTACCACAAAACTCGTGATGACAGCATAATAGATTGAATTTTTTACCTAATTGTAATGGAGTACGACCAATCAAATGCTAATTCAATCAAATTAAATGCATAAATATAGTAAGAACACTACAATGGCCCACTCTCGTTGGTTAACTCAAAAATTGCAGTAAAACTGTGATGCGTAACTTTTTATCCTAAGCCTAACAATAATGAGTGCCTCATTTTAATTTCAGCAACCGCAAACATAGTTGATAATTTCATCGATCTGAATTGTTAAATACTTCACGCAAGCGTACATATTTCACATGTCCGCACTATTCAATCACTCTTGCACAAATATCAATACTTTTATCAAACTTCTTTTGGAACATACATAAATAATTATGTACAATTAAAACAAGATCAAAACTCTCTGTAACAAAGCTTCAGATAAAAATTAAGAGTAATTATAAATGAAGGCATCGTTTGATTGAGGTAAAAATAATTCATAACCTATTCTTACAAAATACACATTAGATAAACCAGATATCCCATTTCATATACATTTATTATCTGAAGAAATAAATATTACATTAACACTTTGCCCGCCGCTGTCTTTTGGGTTTACCATATATCTAAGAATAAGTGTAACACATGATAATTATTATTTTAGATAGACTCGCTAGTAGCATATTTTTGAATATAAACATAGAATTAATGAAAATAGTATTCAATATCTGCAGTTAAGTTCCATCGTTAGACAACACTATCTACATATGAAATGCGGTCAATAGTCTAATAAACTCACATCTGTTAACAGTGGCAAGCATACCGATTCAGTAACTTGTAATATAAGAAGTCTTGTAGAAAAATAATCAATTGGTTACAAGCATGATATGCAATAATCAAGATTTGTATATATGTCAAATTAACATCAAAAACTTGCATTGTAGATTGAAAAAAATAATAACAATTGATTTAAACATATTAATATTAATTGATCAACTTGTATACGATAAATGTTCCGGCTGCGGGTATAGTTAAGCCAATGGACAGCCAGGTGAAGTATTTAGATTCTAATAAATTGATTTGAAAAATATCATATAACTTTCAGCGAGCCGATCAAACCGGCTGACAGAAAAGCGGGTATAGCTAAAGAAAAATATTTATATCTAACACTATAAAACGAGTACTTTGTCCATTTCACGGTTCAGAAGGCTGGCATGTGGTGAAAGGTAGAGGTAAAGGTATATAATAGTAAGAGTATGAATATCACCTCTTCGGGTCCGTACTGTACACAGACACTGTCGAATCTCTGGCACCGACGGCCAAAGCGCACCTGAAAAATAAATTGCAATATATTGTACTATTGTATTATTAGGTTCTGAACACTGGCACAATTCCACTTTGAATATTTAACCCTTTGAGGAGTATGGCCGTACATGTACGTCCAAATATTGTGATGTCTTTTATCAATTGCAATTTCCGTATTTTTTGTTCAATAATTATAATTTCTTCAGATATTCATGCTGCACATATCTGTCAATAATTTTAAGCAATCGGGCTTACATTTTTATTTGTATTAAATTAATAAAAGAATTTTACGAAAAAGACAATTTAAAGAAATTACACTTTTAATCATGTATCATAAAATTTACTGTCTGTTCGACCACTTTCTTTCTAGGAATCAGTGTCAATATCGAACTGTATTTACTCAGACTGCAATTATTTTTTTAGGCTCAAACTAAAGTAATTGTATCTAGAAAATTCATAGTGAATAAATTTATTTACATTTATTACTATGCATTTCTCAATTGCACAATTTTATTTACTACGTGATATAATAATAAATATTCTTTCTAGATTGAACCACAAAAAAAACACATAAACACATAATATATGAAGTGTAAAAAGAAATATTTTAAATAAACCAAAAAACTTATTTCGTAAAAAAATTACTCACTCCTCAACAGGTTAACAACAATCTAGTCATATACACTAATATGTGAGAAATGTAACCAATTTGAGTGCATTCGTGTGAGTTTTATACAGAAAAAATCAATTCTCTATCTTAAACTATTTAGTAAAGTGTGATATATTGTATACGAAAATTAAAAATGTCTCTAAGCAAAATCAATAATAAAAGTATTGAATAACAACCAAATTTGAAATTAGCATCAGGACATTTTTTACAATTATGTAACTCTTTCCACGCTAACATCTCACGCTAACAGTGTCTGTGACGGCATGACGCGTGTCCAGTGTGCGAGCGTCATAAGCCCTGGGACGCGAGCTTTCATTCGCCGGTAATGTAGGAAATCTTTTGTGTATAGGACTGATTTTGGTTTCAAAAAACTGCCTGATTTGTCCTGTTATTGCCACCTACATACATTTGTCAAAGGGATTAGGTTTAAATATTTAAAACATCAATTTTTCCCTTTGGATTGTATCTTTAAGCAAGGCAACTAAGTAAGCGGTGGACTAAAAAATAGGACCAGTTAACAAACCTTTCTGGATGAAAAGAAAGACAAGAAACGGGTCCTATGCGGGTACCCATAAATCCCTCGTGGAACTTGATTGTGTTGAGAGCATTTCCATTTTTGTGATAAACTCCGATATGCTGGTTGGCAAAGCCACTGAAATCATACAAAAAAGATGATTTTATAACAAACTAGCGTGTTCCCGGCATGCGTTGCAATGCAACTCAAAAAAAAGAAACCGCGACTTTATGGAAGCGCCACGTCGGGAGCCTCTCGCCTTCCAATTGGATAAGTCGGACTTGAGGCGAGGCCGGAGCCAATTAGAAGCGATAAGCTAAGGCTATGTTTTTCTTACCTAAATTTGACAGTGGCGGCCGTATGTGTTTTTATTTATTGGAGTGCTTTTGGATACACAATGTTTTTTGTTTTTCTATTTGGTGCGTACACAAACAAATCAGAAGGTTTTCCAACGCATGAGCACGCCACATACAGTCGTCCATGTGAGAAGGATGGATTTTCTAAATTTAGTCCACACTTGTAACGACTGTCCTTGTGCCTTATTGATGGTCATTGCAAAGGCGACTCGCACTGGAAACTGCAGACGTTTAAATTCAAATGGAATATCTGTCGGAATCATTGGGATGCGTGGCAACAGTACATCGTCTCTTTTGAATTTTCCATTTAAAATTGTAGCTTCAATAATATTCTTCATCATTTTTCTCACTGAAAGGCCGGTACAGTTACAAAATCATGGTGGATTTATGTTTCGAAGATTGATAGGCACGTCAATTTTCAATGTTAAAACACGCGGCGGCATGCCTGGCAAATAAAGTGAATTCAATTCTGTTGGATAATTGACGACTTCGTCTTGATTCGTTATAGTATCGATGGACTAAAACGTTGTCGCTTCTCCAGGTATTTCATTTAGTATGCTGAAATTGATTGCATTGACATCCTTGTTTTTGGCTGCTAATATAGCACGTGCACTAAGCCATCGGTGATTTTAATGATAGTGTGCCCTTATGGTGGAAAAGGTTCAGAAGAAATTTTTGAGACTTCTTTACTTGAGAGCATACGGATACTATCCGTGGCTTTATCCAACTGACTTTCTTTTGGGTATGCTCACTTTTAATAGTTTGAAAAATCGAAGAGAAATATATCTAGCCACATATTTCTTTCGACTAATTCGAGGCCAAAATGAGAATTCTGCCATCCTTAATAATGTAAATTTGTATGTTCCGGATAGTTTTTTAAGAAATCGTGTACATAATTTGTTTGTTCTTCCAAAGTGTAGAACCAGTCTGCCAATGGGGATGCCAATGGTAAGAGCATTAACAATGTTCAACGGTATTGCTTCGGATGTTGACATATTTCATGTGGACGAAAGTGAGCTCAGACGAATGCTATTTTTTCAGTTAAAGTAGACATTTCATGAGCTTACTTGGTTGACTTTCTTTTTTGCAATCATTATTGATTGTTTTATATTATTTTTATATTTTATACTTATATATGTTAATATGTTACGGTGCAAAAGCTAAGAATTAATAATTTATAAGTTTTGTACCGTATAGTTGTAATAAATAAAATAATAAAAAAAATAATAATATTTGGACAAAACTTTGTGAATCAATTCGTCTATGGTTGCGGTTATTTTACAGAAATTCGCTGGCAATGTGATACATTGTGTGGATTCCTCTATTGCCATTTTCCCATTTCTTATATCGTTACGTTCAGCGGATGCATCATGTTGTAGTTGTACACGCATATTGGCCTTCAAAGTGAATCTATGTACGTATCGCCATAAAACGCATGATTGGAGACATGCATTAAGTTCATCGGCCGCTGTTGAATGTGATATAACAGGTAGAGTTTGTCGAAAATCACCAGACAATAAAATTAGTGTGCCACCGAAAAGTTGTTCATTTCCTCTTAAATCTTTTAGTGTGCGATGAAGTGCTTCCAATGATTTTTTGTGTGCCATAGTACATTCGTCCCATACAATGATTTTACATGATGTGAGTGGTTTGCCCGTTTTAGAATTTTTGTTGATATTGCATGTTGGTGTCTCAATTATTTGCTGTTCAGCCACCATCCAAAAGAGTTGCTGCAATTTCAGATGATGTGATTGCTAGTGCAATGTTTTTACGTGATAGTGTGGCAATCCTCTTCTTTGCCATTCAATTGAATACATCCAACAGCGTGTCTCTCCAAAAACGTAACGCTTGACAATGAAATCCATTAAAGATTTGAGTTTTTGTTTGAACACTCGTGCGCAAATATCATGACGATAAGATGATGATTGTCCGGGTAACAAAAGTTCTGTTATATCTTCCCACATTGGATTACAGGTAAATATAATAAAAAAATCTGGGCGGCCCAATGCCCGAACATACGTCATTGCGTCTTGTGCGTATTCATGCATGTGACGTGGACTTCCTATAAATGTGGCCGGGAGTATGACCATTTTTCCCAAATCATTGGGATTCACATTGTCATCATTAACAATTGCATCGCGTAAATGAATATATTCTTCGGAACGCAACTTGGTTTGATTTAATCGAATGTAAAGGAGTCGTTCATTTTCTATTTTCGCGTACATATCGACAATGTATTGATGGGACAAATGTCGACATTTTAAGATATGATTTTCAGCGTTTTCACGAATCATCAATCGATATGAATAGTTATTCATGGCACTGACTTTCTTATTCGTTTCCTCATCTGTTTGTGGATTTCTCAACGGGATGTTGAAATGGTATCCGTCTTCTCCTTGCCAAAATAAAATCGGATATTCAATCTATCGTACGATCAATGCGTTTGTGAAACTCGTTGAACATGACCATTTCTACGATGAAGAATGATATCACGCGAGTTAAATTCTTCACCAACTATAACGACAACTTTGTAATCATCAGATGACATTTATTCGAAAGCAGTTTTAAATAATTTAATTAATTTGTTGTTATTGAGTTTGTAATTGAGCAACTATTTCTCGTTTAGTACCCGTATTGAATTGACAACGTTGGTCAATTTGTTTGTCAGTGTTTCCCAAGAAATAAATTTGAAGAAATTTATGATTTGTGTTCGGCAGTGGTAGTAATGATCCTGCACGATGATAAATTTGTTCTTGCACTTTAAATGTTGGCATGTAATCTTCGCGCACGATATTGGTTGCACCAAAAGATGTCATTTGGAAACTTGAATTGTACTTTCGTATGTTTGTCAAGAAATGTTTTGATTCACTTGTATCACCCGATACCAACGTTAATAAAGGTTCGGGCATTGAATGTAATTCTGGCAATTTCACTTTTCCATTCGCGCAGCACAGTGTTTCATTTTTTAATTTAAAGGCACTACAATACACGCATAATTTGTCCATTTTTCCAATAACAACACTTGGGTGCAGACTGTAATCATAATTAGGATCGTAATGGAAAGCACTATGATTTAAATCAGCATGCAGAGTACGTCTGGTACGATCTACGTGTACTCGATCTGTTTCCAGAATGAATGTGACAGATTTGACATTTTTGTTTTCGGCGTATCTATGGATACAATGCTTCATAAATGGCCATTCTGTATTACAATAGTCTTGTATGAAAACATGTTTTTCGTAAATATTCAATTAATTTTTGTAATCAAATCAAATTCTGAGTATCTAATCTTTTGCCCGGTAGTCTAAGCAATAATTCGACAAAGTTTTATCGCAATTGGATTAATGGTGTAGGAGTTTATTAAGGACAGACATTCATTTATATATATATAGATAGATAGATAGATAGAAGATATATCTAGACCGATAACATCCATACCATAAACAAAATTCAGTAATTTATGATGCATGATAATAAAAAAAAAAAAAAACCAGAAGCTGAGTGATTAATGTATTCATATTCACTGGGGACTAGCCACATCACTAGACCTAACTATTGATGGACACATTTGTAATTTTTTTTTTTGAATTATAATGGTATCATAATATAATACAAAATGAATATTTCATTACAGACAATGCAGTTTTTGTAAATAAGTGGTATGTATTCTGCAGAACGATCAATTTCAATATTTGACATGTTTCATACCTACAATTTTTTTTTTTGCGTCAAAACTAACTTTTGACAGTTGACAGTGTTTATTTTTTAATTACATCTTATTGCACATTTTAAGGGAATGAAATTTTTGTTTCACATTTATTTATGAAATAAAAAAATGGAGCCAATATTTCATCCTTGTGGCAAGAAATTCTTCACATCAGATGTTTTATTATAGTGCAGACAGTAAACTCACCATGCAAAAATATCTGCATACTGATGGACAGACATGGCTGTCATTCCTTGTCCAGTTTGAATGCATGACAAAGGGGAAGATTTTCTCAAGTCATATATCCTTATTTCGCCAGCAGAGCTAAAAATATAGATGGAAGAAGTGTTGCGATTTTTTATTACAATACAATGAAACATATTCTCTTGTCAAACTGGCTAGAAACAGTTTATAAAGTATATAGAAACAACTGAAGATGCTCTCTTAACCGGGAGAACTATTTTTGTTATTGATAAGTCTGGGAAGAATAATACTGACACGAATAAAGACTAGGCTTTCGAGACCTATGTATACTCCAAATATTATGATTTTTACTTTTCTTCAATACGTGTTTTGTAGTTCTTTATTTAAATGCAGCATAAATAACAACCGTTGTTCACTGATTGATTCAGCTTTAAGGTTGGAATTTTTGTTGTGTACTTTGAGGTGAGAAACACTACTGGTTAAATATGATTCACATACCATCCGGTGATAAAAGTTCGGTCATCAGCGGCCAGATGAGCCTGATGCAGCATGGCCTGATGATCCCTCATCGTCTGTTTGGCTGAAGTCCGTTTTTTGGCTACTCTCTCATCCCAGATGCGAGCGCTGCCGTCGCTGAACCCACACGATAACAACTGACCGTTGCGCGAGATACAACTAGCTGAACATTCCGCCTCTGCAATAATATTAATCGGACATCAATATTTTTACATTGTGGAAAAACTAGCGAAAAGAATTGCACTTCTGATGTAATTACAATAGATTTCCTTAACCGTTTGTGCAGATTGAAATTATTAAAAATAGGAAATAAATGTCATTTTTATTTAATGATGGTTTTTTTTATGTACATATTCATCAATGAATTTTAACCCTTTGAGAAATATGGTTGTAAAAATAATTAAAATACATGAAAAAAACTAATTTACTAGTTGAAAAATAGTAAAGATAAAGTGCATTAATTTTTAAAATAAATATGACATATTGATATAACATTGCACACTTGCTAATATGGCATACTCAACCTTTGATGCACAACTAAATTATAAATAAAAAAATACTTTGGAAAAATTTCACAGATGACAAAAGGTTTAGCCCTAGCCCAATTTCAATTATGAAATGCAGAGCATAATCTACAAAATATGCGATTGTAAATCAATAATTAAAGCTTCCTCAGTGTAAAGAAATACTTTTGACTGCACGTATTAGAAGTGCCCATTACCGGTAGGAATATCCAGGAGTTTTCGTTCGCAGCACGCATCCCACAGTTGAATAGAATCCGAAGCACCTGCCACGGCTAAACTCTGACTGCTCTGTTGCCATTCCATCACGAGGCCTGTAGCTAAAAATAATTTTTACATTATCAAAAATTATTTCCATAAGCTTGAAATTAAATAAATAATCACTTTTAAGGTGTTAACTGTCACTTCTTGATGGAAAGGCATTATATTTTAAATAATAAAAACACATTTTTTAGTACTTATTTCCACAATATATTTTTTGATCAGGACCGGTTTCGCTCATCGCGAGCATTATCAACTGATAGAATACAATTTACAAACAAGTCTATTTATACAAAACAAAAAATTACTTTGAGTTAATGGTAGCAGGTGTACAAAACCATGGGTACAAGAACTAGGAAACGATTTACATAAAATCATGCAATATTGATACAAATAAAGTAAATTAGTATAAAAATTAAATGTTCACAATCACTTATTAAGAATTACAATTACAATTATGGTAAATCAATAATCCATTAGGAGCTCTGAACAATCAATAAGGAAGTAGGAGTGGGAAATTTTAATGACGAAAATAACCCACACTTACTACTTAATGAACAAAATAAATTAATATATGAGAATTTTAATGATAGTCAATTAAAGATGAATCGATGAGATGGGAAGATATGGTCAGTCAGGGGCGTTCCAATATTTTCTGTAAAAAATTAAGTAAGGAGGCAATATCATTTTTTCAAAAAAAAAAAAAAAAAAATAATATTTATTTGAAATATATATTTATTAATCTAATTTAATGAGTATAACAATGGTGACGACGCAAAAGTAGTTTGTTCATTTATAAGGTTAGAATTAGGCAAAATTTATATCGATTAATTTCAAGGATTTCTTGTTTATCTAATTTCAGTGATTTGTTATTGAAATGTAGGATTTTGTAGTTTTTAGTAATATCACATGAATGTTTATTTTGAAACAATGGTTTCCAAAAGTAGAAATCTCATCGCCTTTTTTGGCACAAGCTAAATGTTCCTTAAATCTAGTATGAAAGGATCTTCCTGTTTG
>JAHFWJ010000778.1:0-79204 GCA_028555115.1 Himalopsyche japonica
TGATGGTCACTGTAAAGGTGACTCGCACTGGAAACTACAGACGTTTAAATTCAAATGGCATATCTGTCGGAATCATTGGGATGCGTGGCAATAATACATCTTCTGCTTTGAATTTTCCATTTAAAATTGTTGCTTCAATAATTCATCATTTTTCTTACTGAAAGCCCGGTACCGTTGCAATGTCGTGGTGGATTTATGTTTCGGAGAAGAATGATAGGGATGCCAATTTTCAATGCTAAAACATGCGGCGGCATGCCTGACAAATCAAGTGAATTCAAGAATTCTGTTGGATAATTGACGGCTTCGTCTTGATTCGTTATATTATCGATGTACTTATACGTTGTCGCTTCTACTGGTATTTCATTTAGTATGCTGAAATTGATTGCATTGACATCCATGTTATTGGCTGCTAATATAGCACGTGCACTGAGCCATTGATGATTTTTGTGATTGTGTGCAATATTTGGAAAAACTTTGTGAATCAATTCGTCTATGGTTGCGGTTATTTTACAGAAATTTGCTGGCAATGTGATACATTGTGTGGATTCCTCTATTGCCATTTTCCCATTTCCCATATCCAACAATTGTTTTGCGAAACGTTCAGCGGATGCATCATGTTGTAGTTGTACACGCATATTGGTCTTCAAAGTGAATCTATGTACGTATCGCCATAAAACGGATGATTTGAGACATGCATTAAGTCCATCGGCCACTGTTGAACGTGATATAACAGGTAGAGTTTGTCAAAAATCTCCAAACACGATGAAATGAGTGCGCCACCGAAAAGTTGTTCATTTCCTCTCAAATCTTTTAGTGTACGATGAAGTGCTCCGGATGATTTTTTGTGTGCCATTCGTCCCATACAATAATTTTACATGATGTTAGAAGTTTGCCCGTTTTAGAATTTTTATTGATATTACATGTTGGTGTCTCAATTATTTGGCAATTTCAGTGCTGAATGCGCTGTTCAGCCACCATCCAAAAGAATTGCTGCAATTCCAGATGATACGATTGCTAGTGCAATGTTTTTTCGTGATCGTGTGGCTGCCAAAATGAGTTAAATGAGGAAGGTTTTACCTGTGCCTCCGGGTGCATCTAGAAAATAAAATCCACCACTTTGAGTTGTAATTGCATCCATAATTGTGTCATACACTGTACGTTGATCTGGACCCAATTTCGGAAGATTCGGTTGCACAAATTTACCTAATTCATCGACATCAAAGTGTGTTTCTCGTTGGAAATCACGATCGAGTAAGTCGTTTTCAGATCGATTTAGCGCAGCCATTCCCAAATGTAGCAGTGATTTGTTAGCGATTACTAAACATATGTCCTCAATCAATAGCAATGCCTCATTACACACGTTTGGTGTGAATTGAACGTGTGGATTTTGAATTGTTGCACGCAAACTGTCTAAAATATCTTCACTCATGTGATCTTTGTATATTTCCCAGAGATCATTTGGATTGGATGGAAAGCAAATTGTTTATATTACTGCAAATAATGCTCGTATTTGTTGTGGGTGAGCAGTATTCGATGAATCAGCGAGTGAAGTGTCCCAATGAGCATCGTTTTCTAGAAGATTTAATTTGAGGCAAGCTTCACGATAAATGAAACATATTCGACCGTTTACTGTTCTCAATTCTTGGAAGGATGTCGGTCCACGTATGTTGATTAACAGTAATCGCAAGTAAACACATTCTGCATTATTTGGTTGAACAGTGTACAGACGGCCTTAAGCGTCGGTTGAATATACATTGTAATGTCCTTTAACTGTTTTACCTTGTTTGCGACGTTGAATTTTTTTCTGATGCATTCCAACTGTAGAATGTTGGCACCTCAGAGTAAAGTAGCGTCTTTGCAAACATATTATCCCTACACAATAAGAAAATTGCAGTAAACGTTGTTGGCTGTGGTGACAATGCTCTTACACGTGCATTTTCTGTTGTGAAGCACACTCGCTGTCCATTTTCAAGGTGAACTGCCAAATGAGTAACTGGTGGATGCCGTTCATGAATTGGAAATGATAAAATGCGCCATATTACTTCATTGCTACTAATGTAACGTCCCAGTTGATATTGGTTGAATTCATCGATAGATGCAGTTGAATTTTCCACTCCAAAAACTGCTATATGGTAAAATCCAACGATTATCAACTTCAATACTATCACACACGATTTATACTTAATATTTATTTCAATTCGTTCTGTCATGCGACATTAAACTGAAACAAAAAAGTAGGTAAAAATTCGAACATTGAAATACTTTATTCGAAAATCGAATTTTGCTCCAAAACATTCAGTATCTTACGTAAGTACCTACTTAGAATACCTACAGGTGAGTGCATGAGACAGATTTGTTTTCAGTGTTGCTATGGATACAATGTTCCATAAATGGCCATTCTGTATTACAATAGTCTTGTACGAAAACATGTTTTTCGTAAATATTCAATTAATTTTTGTAATCAAATCAAATTCTGAGTATCCTATCTTTTGCCCGGTAGTCTAAGCAATAATTCGACAGAATTTTATCGCAATTGGATTAATAGTGTAGGAATGCATAAAAGACAGACAGACAGACAGCCATTCATTTTTATATATGATATATAGATAGATAGATAGGATAGCGATCCAATATAACTAGAACCTTGAAAGTACCTCAAACATAATTTAGAGGATAAAATTTTCGAAAAAAGAAAACAATAATTGCAACCCGCAAAACAAAAAACTCTCTTTGTGAATTTAAAATTATCAGATCTCAGTTTCATGATCCGGAAAGAAAATGGTAGGTATCTTTAGATTAAGTTTTATGGTTATTCGTGTAAAGTACTGTTTAATTTTGAGTTTCAAAAATATACAAAAATTCTGGCAACGCTTGACTATAAACAAGATAATATTTTTTTGTAAGTTAAGTCGCTTTTGCACGGAGTCATAATTTTTATTAAAGTAGGAAAGTTGATTATAGATATTTAAATAACTTATTTTATAAATTAAATAAATATTTTTTTATTTAATTTATAATATGTACTGAAGGTGCTTGATGGAATTTCAATATCAAAATTTAACTGTTGAAATTGTACGATTTTACATGTTTTGTGACTAACAATCGGATCCTTCATCACTTTTTACTGGAAAGTCATTATATTAAAAAAAATAATTGGATGTTTGCTACTTACTGTTTCTATAATATTATATACTTAAGATACGGATCGGTTCCGCTCATCGCAAGCATTGAACACCTGTTTTATAATGCTCGCGAGTATATCCTAAATAATATATACAATAGTAGAAAATTGTGGAAATAGTACTAAGTATTGTGTTTTATAATTTAAATCTAACCAAATAGTCTCAAGTAGTAGAAAAACCTCTATTGGGGAAACGTATAATCGGAGTATCAAATGAAAACAGGCACAAAATATTGCTTCGATTTTTTTTGAATCGACAACAATTTTATTATCTTAGTTATTTTTTATATTTTTGTTTTGTTTTTTACCAATTTTCGATCCCAGTGTAAAGTATATGAAACTTAGCAGTAACTCTAACTTTTTTATTTGAAGAGGTAAGTGATAAAAATAGCGGGTTAAGGAAAAACGAAAGTTAAGCTAATTACTCTTGCGACACTCTGTTTTAGGATAGCAAAAAAGGGATAGGGTTTATATATAAGAGTTTATATACCCATACCATAAATAATTTGATGAACCTATTCGTTTAATATTATGTATTTTATTTGTATATGTAACCAATACACTAAGAATCATTTTTCTAAAATGTATGAATGATGTCTAACAAAGAAATTATTCCCAAATTTAATTATAGAATTTTTGTTGTGCTTTAGTTATAATTTTAGCATATAACAAAATTCTTATTACAATAATGACAGTATTGTGTGAAGCCACTTTTTCTAACACATGTTGATTATTTTCCTGAAGGCAATTTTTCTGCGAAAGTGTTATAAGGTTAACTGCGTATGACACACTATCACGCCCATGTGGCATTTTCTGGAAACAATATCTGTGATTTACGATTTGAAGTAATCTGCAAAGAAAGTTAACTTCGACTTTCAATCAACACGTTCTTTTTTAGTTTATATAATATTCAATGTTTTACTTTAAATATGTCGAAGCATTTGTTAACTTTATCGACATTCATAGTAAAACACATGGGCTTAAAAAGCTCATTATCATTACTTAAATAACACACTCATTTTTTGAAAACAGGACGTTATCACTCCTCTCACCGAAATAAGTTAAACAATTGAATAATAAACATAAGTTAGAGGACAACTTTTGTTGAAATACCTCTATTAAGACTATCATTTTCCCCGTATCAAGAAGTAACAAATATTTGAAAAAGAATACTTTTATAGTGGTTTAATGTTTTGAAAAAAATTAATATGATCAAATAATTTTTTGTACGGAAACCAGAAAAAATATTCACTTTTTATTTATTGTTTTCAGTTAACCCGATTATGCTTTGTTGAGACTAACCTCTATACTATTAAATTGATACATTATTTTTTAACTCAATTATGATCGTTAGATCAATCAAATTGAGAATATATTTTTTTTCGTAAAAAAAAAGTTATTGATATGCCAGGGCAATTTATATTTCAAAAATCACTCTAGAAAGTTGATATGAGAATTATTCTTTCAAATGCAATGAGCATTTCAAGAAAAATTTGCGTCACGAAAAGCCACAGCTATTTATTTCGAAAAATAATGCTAAACGCTAAATACTTAAATTTAAAAAAAAACAATGTCAGAGGTGTAATTTATAATATCTCGTTAGTGCATATTGTAAGAGTTAATTTTGAAAGTTCTTTGTCTACAAAATAAAAAACTTGCAAAGGCGTCTAGCTACATGTGTCTGCATAATTTACATAATACTAAACTAAAATATATTCGTTGCTTTTTCTTTATATTATATTATATATTAACTATCAAAGCGGGCTCCGTTTCTGAGAATTGTCAATTTATCATATGTGAAAATATCTTAACTTGTATAAAAAATTTGTTATGTTAATATTAATTACCTAATTCAATAAATATATAATATTTAAGTGATTCACGAGTTTTCTGTGACACTCTTCTTTGTGTTATTATAATACTGATTATAAATGAATTATTTATTAACAAATTCCACATAATTTTCATAATTCACTGTTAATTAATCATTCATTGCTGATTGATAGTTATCAAACTATAATAAGTTATTTTCATCTTAATTTTACACAATATAATCTAAAAATATTTTGTTCAATTATCTATAACCGTTTCGAAGTTTTCAAGTTTTATGTTGATAATTACAGTATATATAAAAAGAGTATGCAAGTTTCGTATTAGGAACAAATTGTATTCCATTTGTTATTAAGTTTAATGCATTTCATTGATTGAATTGGCATTCACTTGGTAGAACTCCATTATAACACGGTGAAAAAATAGCTATGTATTTTAGTTCTACAAAATTGTAGAACTGTAGAAACGAACTGTGAAATTTTAGAATTTTGTAGAACTAAAATACATTGCTTTTGTTTCACCGTGTTTAATGCATTTCGTTTAAGATGTGAAAAAAAACATCTTGAAAATAAAAATATTTGTAAATATATTATTTTATCATAAAACACTTTGCAGATATATTTTAAATATTTAATCATGTTTCGTATTGTTAAGTTTATTCGTGAAAATGTTTTTGTAACGGAACAAATGTGTATGTGTTATATATTCATCATTGAAATATTTCACCACCATTTAGGTGTGGCGCAACATGAAATATGTGACTTTTTAACTCAACTACTTCAACGAAGTCTTTGTAAGTTCTTATATTATTTCAACACAAAATTTTTGTTTGTTCTTCTCACAATACTATCTACCGTCATAAAATATTGAGATTAAATCTTAACGCCCCTTTTATGGGACACAAAAAAGAACTCGATAGGAAAATCGAACAAAGCAGCTTTATTTAAGAAAATTGAAAGTTTTCCGCTTTTCGTATTGCAGCCACCTGCGTCTGGAAGAAGATGCAGTTTCTCTTCATGCGCACATTTCCCCGGAGAAGCCTCTTTTTATCAGACACTTTTCTGTTCATTCTTTCACACGCGAGAAATTTTCTCTACAATTCTTTCGCTCAAGAAAATCACAACGGAGCCCGTGCGATTTCTATCAGAATATTAACTTCTTATCGAGAATTTCATAACTCACAGAAATTTAATCAATCTGAGTAGATTTTCATAATACACATTTGAAGAATTATTTTTCGAAACAAAGTATATTTTAAGATATTCATACTAAAACTAGGTCAGTTACATCGGCTCTAAATAATACTATATACTGCGGACGACACTCTGATCTTTTAAAACTTCTTTACTTTAAACTTCACAAAAACTTTTTGGACTACGTTTTAACGTCGTGCTACCAATAGACATTATTTATTATTTAATGCATTACGTTCCCTAAAGTATTTATTATATATTTATTGCAAAATTTTCTCTTTATTTATTCGTATTGCTGATAAGTATTTCATATTTATTAAGTAACTCCTAATGGAATTATGATTTGGTTTTATTTTTGGCTACAAATCAGCAGTAAGAGGTCCTAAACATTTTATTTTTAAACTATTTCACTTCATTATAACTTATGTCTTAGTCCATGAACCTTCTATGTTCAATGCCTGGTATTTAAATAATAAAAACAAATTTTTAGTACTATTGTCACACGATATTTTATGATCAGGACCGGTTCCGCTCATCACTAGCATTATTAACTGATCAGATAAAAAAAAATATTATGAAAATATTACTAAAAATTATTCTTATTTTTTGAAATATCACGGCTTTCACGAAAGAGTGAAAAGTCAACACATTAAAAGCGACATCTAGCAACAAATAATTTTATTGTTCAGATAATTATAATCTTGATCTGAAAATTAAAATTGTAAAAATTATTTATTTGATTAATTTTTGAATTGTTGTAGCATTATACATTTCCATATGTTATGTCAATGACGACATCGGTTTCACCTTCCGTCGTCTTCATGCATTCTATCATACGAATGTAATATAACTGATACATTAAACAGATCAGGACCTTTATCTGGTTTTATACATTATTCTAAGCGTATCTAACCGATGAAGCGTAAATAACCTTTTGGAAATTAAAGTTGTTTCAGATGTATACTTAGCTCCTAGTCATAGGGTATATATTTTTTTTGTGTTATTCTGCTTGTATGTATTATATATTTCACATCATTTACTGTGGGCAATCGCCTTTCGATGACTTCTTGCATTCTATCACTTCTATTGCATCAATGTGATAAAATGCATGAAGATGTTGAAAGGCGAAGCTCGGGTTGGTAAAACATAGGGAAATATATTTAAAAAATCGACAACTTTAATTTGCTATTAAATTTACACCAATCTTCAGTCTATACTGTTAAATACTAAAGAAAATCGTTGAATTATTTTAATAAAATGACTTTATATCCAGAAGTTATAATTGAGACCGCGAAAGGGATTCAAAAATATTTTTAGTCAAACTATGAAACGATAAAATTTTAATGCTCGAAATAAGTGAAATTCATTGTTAGTTATACGATATCAAAATGAGTTTATCGGAAAAATTATTAAAATTAAATAAGTTTGTTTTTTATATTTAAAACTAGTACGCCAATCATCGACTTACAAAAGCTTGAACATTTTCGAAAGATATATAATATTTATCCCGCGTGGGCTTCAATGAATGTAGACCAATTTGTTGTAAGGTTAAGGTCTATTTTCAGTTGTGTCTTAGACGTATATAAGATGGAATCGAATGCTAACTAAATAGATATTTAATTAATGAAATATCTAGGTAACATTTTAGTTGAGCTTAGAAATGTTAAGCCATATTAAAAAACATTCCTTTCAACCAATAGATTTGGAAATATTGCTTTCTTTTATTCTCATGATAATACTTCATCAAAATAGGTAAAGTAAAGTTATTCGTGTTAAAATATAGCCAATGGATTTGTACATGTATAGAAAAAATGATTTTGGTTTTTAATGGTAATCATATAATTATATTTCGATTGCTATTTGTATCACTATTGAGGTGTCAATTCCTGTTACTTATATTAAAAGATCATTTCTTCTCTGCGTTTAAACTTCAAACTGCCAATTGACAATACTAAAAGTAAAATGAGTTTTATTGATTGAATTGGCATTCACTTGGTAGAACTCCATTATAACACGGTGAAAAAAAATAGCAATGTATCTACAAAATTATTTTTAAAAAATATAGTTGCTAGCTATTTCCGCTAACGCCATCATCACAACTACTTTTTATTAAAAAAAAGACTCGTCTTTTTAAGTCTTTATGTAAAGTAATAAGAAGTAAAAGTTATGAGCATTTAATAAGTAGGAAGACAAAAAATTTTACTTATGTGATAGATTATTTCTCTGATCCATTTAAGATCATCCCTGTACTTTACTAGTCACATGTTTACCTTTTTATCATCTTCTGTAGAATTTTAGTTGATTGCTGAGTTATGAATCAATATCCTTTATTTTATAACCAGACAAGGTCAATACAAAAAAAAACAATGAATTAATCAGAATATTGTTATTTTCATGTAAAAATATGAATGACTGCCAATATTCTTATTAAAAATTCAAATTACGTCCTCGTCAAACGAAATTTCATGTTACTGTAGACGTTTTCTGGAAAAACAAAAAAGAAAAATCTCACTCCAAGAACTTAAGAAACTTTCCAGCGGCGATCTCTGAATACGTTTCATATTATTGTTTGAATAATCTGTTCTATTCAGTTCTGTGAAATAAAATAAAATTGGTTTTCCAAAGACCTGATTGCGCTGTCTCCCTCTCTTGGTTAGACGGCGTACAGTAGCGCACATTCCATTCAAATATTTTTTGTCCGCTGTAATTAAATTCGACAAAAACAAGAGTGATAAAAACGACAATGCTTCAAATCAATCCATTATATAACAGAAAGACAATTTGAATTGTTGAAATTTTTTACGATTCCACATGTTTAAACATGTGGATCCCTACAAAGTTTCAATAATTCAAATTTGATATTGAAATTCCACGAAGCACATTAAGACGAGCAAAAGCAGTCCCTATCTTTATTGTATAAAGCTATGAAAATAGCGACAAACATTGCGTTCTTATAAAATAAAATAAAAGAACAAGTTCTAAACGAAACCTTTTAGTAAAATATTTTTATGCGTTCACTTTTAAGTGAGTTTCAAGAATCAGTTAGATATTGATCAAATTAAATTAACATTATTGATTGAATTGGCATTTACTTGGTAGAACATTATAACATGGCAAAAAATAGCAATGTATTTTACTATTTATGATATCGACTGGCGGTGCTTGATGGAACTTCAATATCAAATTTGAATTGTTACAGCTTTGTACGATTCCATATGTTTTGTCACTAACGGCACGTACCTTTCCTTTCGGCATCTTCAGTGACCTGACAAGTCAGTTCTGTTGAATTCGTGTGATAGAATGCCTGAAGACCTAAAAATGCGAAACCCGGGTCGTTAGTGACAAAACATGTGGAGTCGTACAAAGTGGTAGCAATTCAAATTCAATGTATTTTAGTTCTACAATATACTTTGATATTTTTTCATCATGTTAAATCAAAATAAACCTGCAAAATATTCAAGCACGGGAGAACATACAAAAGCACGTCTAAAGAAAAAAACATTGATTCTTCATTTTATTCCGACGTTAAATATTCGATAAGGATTTTTCTTAGTGATTAACCATATTATATAATGCTTTTCCCACATATTATATTTAGATAGATTGCGATGTATATTCCAATTAAAATAAAATTTATATATCTTCTGAACACATAAACTCACTAATTACAGAATTAATATCTCTTTTAGGGGAAACTAACATTTTAAAATTTGATTACACAATGGTGATTTGAAAAATTCAAATGTTTTTTTTTTATTTCCTAGGTAACTTTAAGATTTACTTACCATTACCGACTACGAGCTGACACTATCTTTATAAGATTTATCCCGCAGCGTAGCTATGTTTCAAATTTTTGAATATCCGCCTAGAAATATTTCGAGATAGACGAGATCGTATGCACTCTAGTGTAAAAAAATAGCTTTCATAAATTGAGTTCAACATGCTTTCTATAATACGATGCAAGCTCTTTGAATATTTTGTAATTTGTGATAAATTCAACTAAGCCGACATGACCAATACGTCTAACCGATGGTCGTATCATCATCAGCAATTTTGCCGTTTGTTTCCCATATTCTAACATTCATAAAAAATTTGATCAAAATCCAGGAATATATTGCCGCATTTACTACATATAGGAATTTCTACTGACTGGCAGAGAAATAAAATTAAGGAATCAAAACATTCACATCCACCACATTATATTGTTTTCATATATATTTTTCGCAATGTTACTTTTTCTAAAACAGCAAGTTTTCGCACACCACTGCTTCCCGCTTGGTATGGTAGTATAGGTACCGTGACTGGGGAACCGTGCGGCGTAGAACTTAAGTTTTTAAATGGTTTATACAGAAACAACTTTTCTTTGGTTTGAAAACTTCGCCCTTTCGCCAAGTAAAGGTGTAAAACCATTATGATAAACGTTTATGCATGCATTGTTTGCACGGCCGCACAGTTTATAAGAAGTTTCCTATTGCCTTATTCTGAAAAAAAAACTATTCAATAGAAATATATTTAAAAGGCGATAATTATTCCGGCATTATGACAACAACGCGTGTTTACAAAGACTATGTTGATCGCTAGGGATACGTTTAGAACGGCTTTTTGGAAAAAATATAAAAAAATCATATAAATTGTGAAATACAATAATTTTATTGGCATTTACTTAGTAGAACTCCATTATAACACAGTAAAAAAATAACAATGTATTTTAGTTCTACAAAATTTTGAAGATATAGTTGACTTCTTCGGCTCACGCCATCGTCAGAACTATGTTTAAACGTACATTTGCTTATCTAAATATAGCTGTGTATAAAAGGTACGCAATAAATCTTCTCTTCTGTTTTAAAAATCTAGCTTATATCATGCTATCAAAAAAAAACCCCCAAAATAAATTTTAAATAAACTGCAAACAGGTGGCATTATCAATAAGCTTAAATACTGGAAATGATTTGTTACAGAAATGTTTTGGCCCTTCGCAATGGTCTGAAATACATTGCTATTTTTTCACCGTGTTGTTAAATATAACTACACGTACAACCAAATTTTAAATTAATATTTTATACACCAGTAAATAAAATCTAAACACTTTATACACTATTAATTAATTTGCATTGATATAATCTATCGACTGAAGCTGTTTGATAGAATTTCTATATACAATTTGAAACGGTAAAACTTTGTATGATTCCACATATATTATCTCTCCCGGGCTTTCAATATTTTAATATATTTTATCTAGTCGATGTAATGAGCAGAATGAACTTTTATTATGTTGTGTGTAATTGAATGCCGAAAGGTGAAACCCGGGTGTATAGTGACAAAACATGTGGAATCGTACAATGATTCAATAATTCATATATCAAATATTACTAGATGCGTGGATATTAATACTTATTCATTCCTTCTGTGATCAATAACCTTCCGATACAGTCTGATGATGCTGTACAGTGAAGCGAAACATTTTTAAATAATAAAACATAATGTTAAGTAGTATTTCCACAATATTTTATCATTAATAACAGACTTTGCACACCGCGAGCATTATCAACTAATGCAAAACAAATTAAAACATGTTTATTTATACAAAAATATGAGATAATAATTACCAGATATACAAAATAAACGGTTCTATAAATGAGAAGTGATTTACAGAATACACATAAATGACTTAAAATGCAAAGAGTAATCGATAAACAAACAGTTTGGATCGCGAACAAATCAGATAACGAACACATATTCAGATAACGAACTTAAACGTTCTTTCTAATTCACTATTTAACTATTTGACGTTTGTCTGATCGATTAACGAGTAATTCGGATATCGAACACAGTCTTGTAATTTTTATTTCTAATACTTCTTATCAAGAATAACGAATAGAAAAATTTATGATAATAATTTCTTAATAATATAAAGTTGTTGATTTAGTAAAAAATGCTGTGTTTTAATGTTATAATATATTGCATTTCTACCAAGAAGTCGGTTAATACATTACAAGCGAACAGTGTTATAAGTTTTAATTCATATTAAAAATTGTTTGTTTGCAGTCATCGCATCGTTTAGTTTATGACACATAGATTAAATATTAATATTATATTATATTAGCTTTGCTCTCACATAAATTTTACGTAACAAATAAACACCCTCATATTTTAAAAATTATTTTACCGATAATTTATTTTTCGATTATTAATTATTGTCCCTATTATAACAGAGTTAAAAATCGCTTGTCCCTTAAATGTAATATGAGACGTCAGACCAACCTACGTATAGAACAATGCAAATCATAATCAGATAGCGGTGTAATATAATATATTCTATATCGATATCAAATATGTCTGCTAAAGAAGAATGATCACCATGTTGATCTTAGTTAACAATACAATATATCAACATAGATTATTTTCATAAATTTCAAGGCATGCATATTACTAATTGAAATCACAATGGTATACCTACAATCAGATGCTGTGTATCTTGTATACCACAAACCTGCGAAGGTGAATCTCGTCTTAAGATAATTACTTTATCGATCGCTTGGGAAACTTCCGTCAGCCCTCTTGAGACATTTCCAATTTGGTGTAATCTACTGCGACCAAAATTTTTGAATATCCAAGGATAAAACAATTATTATTCATGATATATTTTTGTTACAACTAATATGCAGCAAAATTGTATTAAGGATCTAAAAACAAAGACGGTGTTACTTTTAAAAAGTTTTATCGCGTTTCCCAGATGGGAAATCATTTGCTCCTTCACTTTCTTCTTCTTTTAATTTTACAAAATAAAAAGCAGGTAATCTTACTTACTGGTAACTCTTAATGCTTACTTCTCAATTATTTAAATGTATGATATTTTAAACAATAACAACAAAATTTTAGTGCTGTTGCGAAGAACACTATTAAGACAGCTGATTGTAGTGTGTCAATAGTTATAACTAAAAAATTAACAGTGTTACAAAGCTCAAAAACTAATTCATAAGATAGCTTTTGTGTTTAAATACACCCCGATGTTTGACTGTTTGACACCAACATGTTCAAAACATTTTTGAAAAACTTGATATGAGAATATTCATTATATAGCTCAGAAGAAAACGAATTTTTAAATCATTCAGTTTCGTGGTTAATAGTGGTATTTTTATGCTCGCTTATGGGGTCACTGATTGTTTCTTGGAAAGTGTTTATCTACATTATTTTATTATTGCATTTTTTACATTGCGATCATAAAAACTAAATCTGGTACTGCAAAGATTTTTGCCATGACGATGAATACAGAATTTGAATAATTATAGTAATGATAATTGAAAGTGTATTATAAAATTAAAATAGAGCATTTAAACCAATATATAATAGTATCCTAAGCAACATTAAATCACTGCCGTACAATTAGAGACGAATTTTGTAGTTAGTTACTCTATCCGATCAAGACAGTGAATTAGAATGATTTAAAGAAGATGAAAGTGACATCACCATCCATTATAATATATGATTGATTATTCAAAATATTAAAAAAAAAAAGTTCAGGAAACATTTTGATAAGGATAACGAGGTTTGTAATTTAAGAAAATGCAACATTGAAACCTCAACTTGATATATTCTTATTTCTTCTTCTCTAAAGATTCTTTGGCTGCCTCAATCGATCCTTCATCTGTTTGTCACAATTGCTGAACTCCAATCTCTCTTTACTCATATGAAAACATGACTTTCAAAACCACATGTTCTTGGATAAAATATGAGACGCTTCAGATTCCCACACCCAACCGTTTATGATATAACACGGTGAATAAATAGCAATGTATTTTAGTTCTACAAAATTTTAAGGATATAGTTGATAGCTATTTCGGCTCACGCCATCGTCAGAACTATTTTTAAACGTACATTTGCTTATCTATATATAGTTGTGTAGAAAAGGTACATAATACATCTTCTCTTCTGTTTTAACAATCTAGATTATTTCCTGCTAGCAATAAAACTAAAAAAAAATATTTAAATGAAACTAAACAGGCAGCAATTTTAATAAGCTTAAATATTGGACAGATATGATTTATTACGTTGTTAAAACAGAAAAGATGTATTGCGTACCCTTTCTACACAGCTCTAGATATAGTTGAAAAAGCTATCAACTATAAAAAATTGTAGAACTTAAATACATTGCTATTTTTTCACCGTGTTATAATGGAGTTCTACCAAGTAAATGTCTATTCAATCAATAAGTTCATGATATATTTGATTGCCTGAATCAACATGAAGGCTGTTCAGTGTAATGTTGTGCTGACACCTTTAAAGGCTTTGACAAACTTGAATGTCATTTTTATGGGGCAAACTTTTACTTCCTTAATAAGTTTCACTTAGCAGTCACAAGTCATCTTATATCCCGTAGCCGTCTAATAAATCTGCAAAATTAAATTGGGAAAGAGGTATTCTTGGTTTCTTTTTCGATTCAATGTACATGCAACTCACTACCAAAGGATATACATATAATATTTAATGATAAATAATGAAGAGGCTGATCAAGTAAAAATTTCTATTCACACATTTTTTTGATGGCTAAAAAACGATCTAATGCAGCTTGGAATATTTGCAAGAACATGAGTAATTAATTTATTTATTTTAAATATCGTTATAACGTTATTTTACGCTCATTTACAATAAAAATAATCACGGTCTTCTAATGCTCTGAATCCTTCCACTGTACCGTTCAATATTAAAACTATATATTCTTAAAGCAACTTTGATGATCCAGTTTATGCAAACATTTGGCCCCTCTATTGTTTCGAATTGCCTTCGTGTGCATCTAGCAGACTTCCACTGCAGTCAACATAGATGCATGTGTGCAGATTGCATTAGAGCGACATCTTACTACCGTGTGTCAGCGACAGTCGGCTGAGACGAAATGCTTTGCTTAGCCTGATACGTGATAGTCAACTTTACTCGCAATTAAGGATCTAGTCAATTAGCATCAATTCAACGACGGCTTGCTCTCTCATGGACAAAAGCACTAATAGCTCTATTGTATTCGAACATCATTAGAGAATCTTTTACAATAATTCAATCACTATAAATTTACATATGATACATTTGTCCGACTTTAAAGGCTTGACTCTTGAGTATAGTTTGTTCAAAACAGTATTTTAACTCACTTCCCACTTTTCAACCAGCATAAAATTTTGCTTATTTAGATACGCATTGTTTATATCATTTTTTTAACGTCGATTGATTTCAAATCATAAGATAAAAATAAGTTCTTAACCTTGACTCTAAAACGAAAAAACCCCAACCGTACAAAATAAGGGATCGCTGGTTTACCAACGAAAATAAAATCAAATATTTTTTATTGATCATTCTAAAGTTAGTTATAATTTATGATATCAAATGACCTGCTTGATGAAATTTCAATATTATATTTGAATTGTTATAACTTTGTACAACTCCACATGTGTTGTCTGTAGCGAATGTCTGAAGATAGTTCTGAAGATAGATAGAACTAAATAGTTCTGACGATGGCGTGAGCCGAAATAGCCATCAACTATATTTGTTAAAAATAATTTTGTAGAACTAAAATACATTGCTATTTTTTCACCGTGTTATAATGGAGTTCTACCAAGTGAATGCCAATTCAATCAATAAAATGTATTTTAGTTCTACATTTTTTTTATATAAGGTATAGTTAATAGCTATTTCGGCTCACGCTATCATCGGAACTATGCTTAAACGTTCATTTGCTTATCTATATATAAGGTTCTTTTTCAGAATATCCAAAATATATTTCACTGCTTAAATACGTAATAATAATCCACAACACAAAGTGATATGTTAATTTATGCAATAATCAAATAGAGCCTTTTGTGCAAAAAACCGATTCGCATTTAGTCTACAGCCGTCAAAATACAAATAACAGAATATTTTAACATTAACAACGTCTATTAATATTTGCATTTTTCTTTGAAGATGATAAACGTCTCAATATTGAAAAGTCATGCTTTTTATAAGCTATGCATATTATATGTAAGACGAGTTGTTTCAACAAAAGACACACAGTCTAAAATTACGATATTTTACAAAGCAAACGAGTGTTGCAAAGTCTTTCATTTGACATTTCATAAAGAAAACGTGAAGTTATATAGAACGAAATAACGTTCAGTTATAAATATTTTCTTACATAAATATGCAACTTTGAATACGGTGCTACAAATATATACAGTAATTGCTCAAAGTCACGTGTCGTATTTTTTTAATTTATTGTTTTTACATGGATCATTTTCGATCATCTTTATATAAAATAATGGAAATTTTTCCTTCTTATCATATCTAATTATATATGTATAATTTTTTTAATGAAATCAATTGAATCAATATTCTATTTATCATTGATATTTCATTAATATACCTTAAATATAGCAAAATATTTGTTTCATATACAGTTAATTAGATATTTTTAAGCATTATTAAACACAACTATTTTTTACACAACATGAATTGTAGGATATGACGGTATTACAGAAAAAGAAGTTGGTACGCTTTCATCTTTCTATAAAGTAATATTTTTGTTTTATAACACTCTTTAAACAAAATTTCAATTATAAAACTTACATATATTATAATGATTGCTATATTTTTTCAATTGTAGACCAACACACACACAATTCCACCAATTTATTTATTACTTTTACATATAAAATAATACAATTGGTTATTCAACATCTTTTAACTTGTAGCCTAGTAATATCTTACATTTTCCACGAAATGGCTTCAAATCCTCCAGCTAAAGCGACATCCCGTTCGTTTTTTTCTATCACGTTTGTTTGCCCATTCTGTTAGAAAGAAAGTTTCATTGGCGTAATGAATAGCAAGAGTCTAGACCGGGACATCAAAGTTTCCGGTTGTTATAAACCGCTATGAAAGTCATTCGTTAAAAGCAACAAGTTATTTAATACTTTCAGAACCGGCGACGAAAATATTCAGACCGATTTACAAAGCGTTTTTGCTTAGGATTCAAAGTCGACTACGACAAAATAATTTTTAAAATGGATCGTTCTGATATCGACATTATAAAATCATTATTTTTAACGCATTTCATACAACAAAAATTATTTTTTATGTATGATGAATTGCAAACGACGTTCTAAAATAAATATTGAATGAATATATTGGAATATATCGACATATATTTATATTCGATATTAAAAATAATAATTAAGGTACTTGAATTGATTTTAAATTAAGGAACAGTTAAATTATTATATACTTGGTTATAATTTTTTCCTTGATATATTGATTGAATTGGCATTTACTTGGTAGAACTCCATTATAACACGATGAAAAAATAGCAATGTATTTTAGTTCCACAAAATTTTGCAGAATTAAAATACATTGCTAATTTTTAACCGTGCTATATTTTTTTTAATTCACTATTCTTGTTAATGAGAATTTCATGATCATTTCTCACTCATGACGGACTTTAGTTATATTTATTTTCGATTAAAAAATAAACAATTGTTTAGTTATAAGATGTCCTAACAGTTTTATTTGGAATCTATGATATCGACTGAAAGAGCTTGATGGAACTTCAACATCAAATTTGAATTGTTAAAACTTTGTACGATTACACATGTTTTGTCACAAACGACCCGGGTTTCACCTTTCGGTATCTTCGGGCATTATGTCACATGGATGCAACAGAACTGAGGTTTTGAGTACAAAGTTGTAACAAATCAAATTAGTTTCATTCGGAATTTATTTTACTATATTTAAATATATAAATCACCCGATCACTGAATTATGTTCTTAGTTTTTGAACCATTTGTTTTGTAAGCCTGGTAAATATAAAGTCAAAAATGCTTGCTTGTAATTTGGATTGTATTAGTTGATAGTGGGTTTGATTATCAAAACCGGTCTTGATCAAGAAGATGTAAACCAGTAGAAATATAAATACTACAAATTGTTCTTTTATTATATAAATATATAACATAATGGATTTCATCCCTTAGATGAGTGAGCTTTTTTTCCTAAATAAGTGTTTAACATTTTCAAATAGTTTATCGTGAAGGTTTTACTTCAAATTCATTCTTCGATCTTAATTTCGCACGTAGGCCAGCTCGTGCACCTACCTCTTTTGATATTGATTCTAGAAAACGCGTATGCTATAAATCAAAATATGTTTTTTTTTTTTTTTTGAATATTTGTTATCTATTCTAGGCTTTTTTTATTTTCTAATCTTTAAAATATCAAAATACAGAAAAATTAATCAACATTATGTTTTATGGAACCTCGTTACAAGACTAATTTGTTCCAGAATCTTACTCGTTATGTAAAACAGTTTTTACAAATAAAAAATATTTAATTTAATAATGCGTTACATGCCTTTCAATTATTTTACATTTATACAGTAATTTTTATTCTCTTATTGCTGTCTTCCTGTGGCTTTTTCCTGAGAGACATTTTTGCAAGGGTTATATAACTTTAAACAAAAAAATACAAATAGTGTTTGAACATAGGTTTGGAACAATGTGTTACGTGCTAGCAAAACAAGTGTTAACTAGAGACTAACGCACTGGGTCGGAAGTCCCGGCTCGCAAGTGAGTGACGTGAAGATAGGACTTCCCTTTCTGCATCATTTGTAATGCGAAATGTCGCTCATCAATGGAGCAATTTTTTCACTTGAACTTGTTTTGCTCGTTATACAAATTACTCGTTATTAGAGGTGCTCGTTATGAGAGGTTCCACTGTAATTGTATAAAACGAAGAATTTATATTATGTTAAGTTTTGTTTTCGGTTAGTCAGTCAAAATTATCGTAATTATGACAAAATATTTTTTCAAACTCAATATCTTTTGGATTAACATTTGTCAAAATAACAAAATCTTTCATTTATTATCTCTTTTAGTACTCACATTTTTTTCCATTGTGTTAATTGCATGAAAACCATATTTTATGATATTTAAGGTTTCAATGATAAAATAATTAAGAACAAAAATGTCAAGTGATAAAATGTGATTGTGCAATCAATTTTTTGTTCATCTATAAGAACTCATTCATGTATTGGATATCTTAAACGTCGAGCGTATTAAAAATAATTCACTCACCACGGAATTATTGAAGAACGAAGAGAAAAAATATTTATCCATTGAATTAGTATTTATTTGGTAGAATTACATTAAAATAAAGTAAAATTTATCCAAGAAATTAGCTACACAAAATTTTAAATATTATGGTTAATTTTGACGATGGAGAGCCGAAATACCCATTTAAATAACCAAATCATAAATTTTTTCCATCTCAATACTTTGAAATTCCAGTTCATTTCCTTACGCATTGTAAACGCAAGCATGTATCTATGTGGGTACTTGTATAAATACGTATGCGTGTGTGAGTGTGGTATGTGAAGAGATATATATAGTAATACTGCATGTGGTGTCCACGTGAACCAAATTCACTGTGGATTGCTCAGCTCTACAACGACCAAAGTTTGTCAGCAAAGACTCAATAATAATACAAAAAATAAATCTATACATAAGAGTTAAAGAACACCCGAGAAGCTCTGATGGTGTCCCAAAAAATATGTTTATTTATATATTCCAAAGTAATACAACCAAAGATTCATAACTAAATAAAATTAGATATTGTTCATATCTGTTTCGGCGTCCGCTATCGTCGGAATCAATCGACTGAAACAGCCATCAACAACCATTTTTTTAAATTTTTATACAGGGTAGTACTGTGATATTATTATTATATAATTCACAAGCCTTGCATTGTACACATCTACATATCGATAATGTGATTATGTTTTGTAAAAGCGAACACTGAATAATAAATTTTGTTTCTAAGATAATATCCCATGTTTTGTTGTATGTAATTACCTCCATATATTGTTCCGTGTAATAAAGCCGAAATACTGTGCCAAAAGAAAGAGTAACTGTGTCTTGAACTTAAAGCTCTTATGTACTTGTTAAGAAAACGTTTTATTTAAGTAGACTGTTCTGTCATTTTATGTGACATAACATGTTCATATATCTTTAGTTAACAAATTAATGTCTTTGGCCTATTCATGTTGGGCATATAATACACCGTAAAGATCTTAGTGTTTAGTCCTTAATCATACTGATCACAATATTAAGCGAACTTAATTACGTCGTAAGTCGATAAAATACATCAAGGGAAAGCATTGTGGTAAACAAGGATAAGATTACTCACTAGAGGCAAGCTATGTCAATTAGTTTTAACTTGAATATTTCAGTTGCCTGAGGACATCAAAATTGTTCGTTTCATGTAAGTTGTAAGACGAGATTTTTCTTGAAAATATCAATCATTTCAATTTTCGATATCGATTGTAGGTACTTGATGGAATATCAGTATCAAATTTGAATTCTTACATCTTTGTACGATTCCACATGTTTTTTCACTAACGACTCGGGTTTCGCCTTTCGGAATCTTCATACATTCTGTCACACGGAAAGCTCACAATTAAAAATTACGAATTTTGCTATAAACTATCAAATAACTTGAACTGAAATATTTTAGGGAACATAATGTATTAAATATTTATAAAAGTTTTTTATGAGAAAATAATTCAACTCCAGAAAGTTCGCCATCTTTTACAATGGTTATTCAATAAGCCAATCTCACCTATGTGTGTGGGTATATTAGATGGAAAAGCTTAAAATATCATATATATCACTTTTAAGATGTTAACCGTCACTTCTTGATGGAAAGGCATGATATTTTAGATAATAAAAACACATTTTTAGAACTTATTTCCACAATATATGGTTTTGTATACTTGCTACAGTTAACTCAATAAATGGTCCATTATGGAAACAAAACGGCCCTCCGTATTAGGTAACGCAATGGTAGTCGACATATATTAGTTTGTTCGTTAAGAATCCTTCGTGATAACTGATATCTATTGACCATTTCCATTTTTCAATTATATCTTAAAAAATAATTTTGTAGAACTAAAATACGTTGCTATTTTTTTCACCGTATTATAATGGAGTTCCACCAAGTGAATGCCAATTCAATCAATAAATGGAAAATAATCTTTGGTAAACCCAATTTTTTCTCATTTTTTTTAATGAGTTTTTCTGGTATTAACTTTGAGACGTATTTAGTGATCACGTTCCGTTTATTTTCCGAAGATACATTTGTCTCAGTTACAAGACAATATTGTGTAGGGAGGGGTCGCAGACTTTCCATACTTACATGTATACATGTACAAACCACTCGATAATACGAGTGTGCTTCGCGAAGCCTAAATACTTAGCCAACATCCCGGATGTTGCATATCGGATGGTTTTCCGCCGCACGCATTAGAAACATACAAATTAAGCGCATATGAATTTCGATATATTCGATTAAGAAGCGTGAATACAATTAAATCATTCTAAGAGTATTTTATTTTATTAATAAATGATACAATTTTATTTTTTTATCTGTGTAGACGACATATAGTGTATGGAAGAGTTTTATACAATTTATGATGTCGACTGAAGGTGCTTGATGAAACTTCAATGTCAAATTTGAAAAGTTAAAACTTTGTACGATTCCACATGTTTTGTGGAACCAACGACCCGGGATTCGTTGTTGTACTCTTTACGTTAGATCGGTTTAATGCATCGACAATTTCATGATTTAAATTCTTATGTTTTATCACTAGATGTTTGATAGTAGGTATTATCTATATGAAAAAAAAACATTTATATTTTAATGTTAGTTGATTGATATTTGTTGAAAAACCCTTTCAAAAATGACTCATTAAAAGGTCGTTAATGAAAATTATCTCATGCAATTGTGTTAATTATTATTAATAATTTACTGCTTGCCTTGAGGTAAGTGTTTTCGTAATTAATAACTTTATTATATAGACGATGCGTACTGTTTATTTTACGTCAGTTTTGTTGCATCCGTGTGATAGAATGCCTGAAGACGCCGAATGGCGGAACCCGGGTCGTTAGTGACAAAATACGTGGAATCGTACAAAGTTGTAACAATTCAAATTTGGAAGAGTTTTACTTTAGCAGTCAGATGGGCTGAAAAGCAATCTCCAAAAATATTAATAACAATTTTTCGATTAATTAATTAATTTAAGGACGATTGTGTTTTTTTTCAACAGACTTACCTTAGCCCACTTTCTACTGAGCTGTTTAAAGAACAACATATCACTTAATATTTTAAAAGCTAATCCAGTAATGCTTCTGTTGAGCAAAATGGTCGAACTATATTTTTATACAAACGTTAGCAAAGCAAAGCGTGTGCAAACACGAAAGTTTTAACATTTTTATATTTTTTTAATATCACATATAGCCACACTGAAATCTACTGTCTTAATAGTTTAATAGAAACTTTTATAATCAGTAGGTTAGTTGAGTGAATAATATTCAAATTTTCATTCGGTTCTCTATGATCTTGTAATATTTTCATTCTTAAATGTTCATTACCTATTATGTTTGGTATTTTCTCAATTATTCTTGTCGATCTATGCAACAGAAGTATATCGTGCCGTTTCAAGTAATTTTGAGTTAAATTAAAAAACTAAACTCCTGAGAGTCATTTTTTATAGCACGAATACATTTTTTTTGGAAAAAAATTATGTTTAAATTATTAAAAAACATATGGTTATATCGTATAACTATAAATGATCTTTTTTATGTAAAATAAAATATCAATCGATTTAAATTATACCACTTTTAAAATAAATAACGATTCATAGATTTTGTGAACTAAATATTTTTTTTGCTTTAAGTAAACACAAAACTTCAAGTACTGTATGAGTGCTTAGACCGTTAGCAAAGGTGTCACAAAGACTTCTGAAATCTAACAGATTTCTGGCGATATAAAGTAAAGGAGTTGAGAATTTCAAGAACATTATTAAAACAAAATGCCTCAAATATTCTTAGATCCTCTTTAACTCGGATAAACAAATATTTCAGATTTGAAACATATTTTTTATAAGCTTGATTATTTAAGTCAGAATAATTTCACATATTTTATAATTTACAATATCGATTGAGCGTGTTTCATAAAATTTCAATGTTAAATTTTGATTGTTGAAGATTGTTGCAAAATCGTTGAAACAAAGGGTCTGATAAATTATTGTATCAAGAAATTTTATTAATAAACAGAGCTCGATTTCATTTAATCCTTATATAAAACGGTTAACTAAGCCTTTTTTATCCCCCCATGCTATAATACCGTTGAAATTAATTCAACAACAATATGAAAAAAAAATATTTTTACAAAAAATTTCCTGATATTTAATCCAATCATAAAAAACCAATTAAAAATAAAAAGGTACCTCTAAATTATTCAATTTTTTTTAAGTACCCTTCATCAACAGCTCATTACATGTATTTATTACTAATAAAATTACCATTACCAAAACTGAGAGTTACTATAATCAAATCAAAAGTTATTAAAATTATTTCATATATATATATTTGGCTACAAGCCTTAGGGATTATATTTTTACTAAAGTTTCTTTTAGTCGAAACAACCAAGACAAACTGATTACTCTCTTACAGTTATGTTGCATCTCTGTGATATAAAACCTGAAAAAGCTAAACCCAAGTCATGAAGGAGAAAACATTTCAGATGTATTTTAGTTCCTAGCCTTTATGTTTATATCATTTCCTACGTTATTTCTTTTGTATATAACCAATACAAAATGATTACTTTCTGCCATTTCTTTTGCATCCGTGTGATTGAAAGACTGGAAATTTCTAAAGGCGAAACGCAGGTCGTGAGTTACAAAACATGTGGAAATTAACAAAGTTTCAACAATTCAAATTAGTTCTTATATTACGGCTAAAAAAATGAAGTCAACATTTTTATGGTATTTCAAGCCGTATAAAGATAACATGAGATGTTTGTTATTATTCCTGATATAAATTTATAAATATACCTTATGCCATATCATAGCTTCGTGGATAAACACTTTACAGACTAGTGAGTACCCAGCATGCGTATGCAGCAATGCTACTCAAACAAAGTGAAATACTACAACTGTAACACTCGCTACGATAACCTAAAAGTGTAACAGCTTCGCAAAGGTGGTACATAGGTACCTATTTAATGTACCGATACTTCTTGATTAGATTCAAAGTAATCGAATTGGGTGAGAAGATTTTAAAAAATATTTTCATTCAGTGAAAACCTTATATAAAAATCAAATTGATTTTATAAACAATTGACAGTATGCAAAATGTCAATCTTAAAGTGTGAATGGTTAACGATTTTGTGAGAGTTTTTTTTATTGGTTAAAAAACTTTTCAAATGTGTTTTCATGTAGTTCTAGTAATTCAAAAACTTTAACTATGATAAAAGGAAGATATTTTGAAAGTTTCAATCATATCCTGTTCTTAATATAATAGTAATACATGAAGGAAATACATACAAAAAACACATATTTATCTTAACATACGTAGATATTATATGAGTTGCTCAAACGAACATCTGCAATATGCCTATTTTTCACTCTTTGATAATAACTTAAATTTCAATTTTCCAATAACCATTTCATATATGAAAGTAAAACCCACTTACAATCGGCCAATAACGTGAAATGTCAATTTAATGTATGAATAAAAAATAATTACTACTATCCAGTAAAATTGCCGAACGTACAATGTAGTTCCAAAACGATGTAAATATTGAATTTAATCAATGCTGAAAATTTTGTCTTTAAGCCAAGAAACCAGATAACCTTTAAAAAACAACAACTTTTACATCCACCAAGTATATTTCATAAAATATACCCGAGATTGTCAAGCACTGCAAAAACTTATCGGTTAAAAAGTAAGGTAAGCAAGGCTGTGGCTCTTCGTGAGGCGTCTAGAATACGTGATACAGCTAGTTCCAAGATATCTTTTTGGCTTGAATTCTTAATAAAATTTAGCCACCTTATCTCCAACATCATTGTACAAGATCAGTATTCAGCTTGTATACGTCTTTGTAAAATGTTATTATCTGTTGATTGAATTGGCATTTACTTGGAAGAACTCCTTTATAACACGATGAAAAAATAGCAATGTATTTTAATTCTAGATTTTTTTTATAAGATATAGTTGACAGCTAACGCCATCATCAGAATTATTTATCGATAGTTCTGACGATGGCCTGAGCCGAAATAGCTATCTTATAAAAAAAATTATTGAACGAAAATACATTGCTGTTTTTTCATCATGCTAAAAAGCAATGTATTTTAATTCTACAAAATTAATGATATATTTGGGTTACGCCTTCATCGGAAATATGAACTAGAACTTCATAGAACTATTCTGATAAAGCGTAAGCCGAAATAGCTATCAACTGTATATCTTATAAATTTTGTTGAACTAAAATACATTGTTATTTTTTCACTCTATTGTTATTATTTACTTTTGTGAGGCATTAATTCTTTTAATTTTGAAATCGTTTTACATTTCCGAAAAAATTATGTGGTAAAATCTCTATGAATTCGTATAATATTACAAATAGACACTACAAAACAATTTAATATTTTGGTTTTAAAAAAGTCAGAGCTTTTACAATGTTAGTTATTTTTGAAATTTATTATCCATGAAATTCCCGTATAATTAGATCTTTGCCAAACAATATACATTTACAGAGAATCTTGCATAATCAAAAACTATGTTATAAGAAATAGTTTTGATTATGCAAGAAATCTCCTTCAACTTCGTCTCAAGAACTTTACCTGGAAAGCTTTCTAATTAATTAATTGAAACTATACAAAACTTATTGTTATAATAGAGAATAGTGTAGATGGACATTCTAATTGAAAACAATACCGTGATCTTTCTCGTAGCACTGCTACGCAAGCTGCTACGGCTAAATGCAACGACGCGTTCAAAGCAAGAACTGGTAGAGTAGGTCGTTAACTTGTATTCCTTTGTAATTGAGTTGTAAAAGTAAGGAGTGTTGAATTTAACAGCAATAAAAGACTGTAAACGTCAAATCACGTAGTGTTACTTACTACTTATGGATACAATTGGGGAAAATGGTGTGCTCATTTATTCCAATGCATAAATAAACTGCCCTTAGTCATCATTCGTTATCACAATTTTCTCTTGAAAAAGTTTACAGTGAAACTAACTAGGTTATTTGTTTATTTTTAAGAATTATGCTGAAATATTTATTCGAATGTATATTATTTAAGGTAAATGCAATGAAGTATTTCAATAATTAAAATAAATATTACATTCATCGACACTGAAGCCATAATTTTAATTAACAGGTTAGCGAGATTTAATATCTTTTCTAGTATTTTGCAGTCATTCGATATCAAATTGAAGTGAATGATATGACAAAAGAATGCCTATTGCTTAGCCGATATAATATCTTTAAAAGTCACCGTTAATTTTTTAATTGATCATTTGTTACATAAACATTATTTGTTGAAAATTGCTTTTTCAATCATGGTTTATTAAAACTACATCAAGTTATCTCATAACATCACCATCAAAATTGTCAATTATATAATATTTATTGAACATACCATTTGCACCTTATCGATCCTAGCACTCTTTCAAACCAACTATTATTTATATATATATATTTGACTTGGAGAGAGAAGTAAAATCAAAGTTATCATTAGAATATTAAGAAAAAAATAATTACAAATGATTAGCAATTGATATCTTTAGGGAAAAAATAATTGTGATGAATTACCTTTTCTATTTAAAATAAAATGTTCAATTATAGTAAATAACTTAAGGGCTATTTATATGCTATAAAATGTTTGTTCAAATTATCTAAAATAAGCTCGTAGATCCGATCTCAGCGAGAGAGCTTTGATAATAAAGCTTCGAATATGTATATATATATATAGCTAGCTTTCAAAGTATGAAGGTAGGTAATACATGTCACAGAATTAATTTCTCATCAAATGAGCAGATAGTCCTGATCACAGGATCATCGCATAATAATGAACGTTGACCGCAAAACGTTCCAGGGTAGGTCGCATACCCCAATCTAAGGACTTTATAGAATACATACTTTGAGGAAAAGGTCAGATTATTATAATATAGAATGATACTACAGTATTATGTATATAATGGAAGCTCAATACGTAAAGACACTATTTAATCTCTATTGGTCTTGGGTAGTATGTATAGTAATAAATGTTCTAGAGCTATTTAAAGTATATATGAAATTGTTTTCAATGGTATAAAGAATAATAGTTGCTAAGCTGAATTTAATTTGTAAATAAAATGAATGTATCTTAAGCAAAAGGTAAATTCTATATTAAATGAATAATTTTGTGTGATTTTATATTGATTAAATCAGATTTTACATATGTACAATACACATGAGTTACCAATGTAGCATTCATTACGATTAGTAACTATTGATTTTTTTAAATAATAAAATACAATATTATGTATGTAATACGTATATTGAATAAAATACGTAAACCTTTATATGCTTTATCACTCACTACCGAAGTACGATAAAAAGTCAGTTAATTATTTTACTTCGTTGAGCTATATTTTGTGTGATAACCTGTAACATATTTTTAAGTTCTTGAACAAGTTTTTTGTATACCTTATATTTTTTCGTTCAAATTTTAAATAAATATTTTTTTTCAATTAAATTATATTAGATTGTTATGCTTGTGATGAGCAAACGCTCTCTTGATTTTAATAATATATGATTGTTCAAATAGAATTGAAAATTTTATTTCATTATTTTTATGTAATTTAAACACCGTATAAGTATATATGTATACAACTAGTGAGTAGCCGTCATGCGTTGTAATGCCACTCAAACACAGTGAATTTGGTTTAAGAACAATCTTTGATTCAAACTTTGAAAAATTCATTACATCAAAGTGTGACAATTTCACAAACACATCTAGGTATCTATTTAAAATACCAATTGTTTTCGATTCAAGTCGAATTGTGTGAGTATTTAAAAAAATCATTTTCAGTCATGAAATTTATTCCAAAATCAAAAAAAAAGTATTTTATGAACAGTATGCAAAATTTCATTCTCAAAGTGTGACATGGTTGACAGTTTTGTAAGAATTTTTTCAATGGTAAAAGCTTTTCAGATGTATTGTCATGTAGTTGTAGTAATCCGAAAACCTTTGCAAGGGTAAAGAAGAAGATGTTTTGAAAGTTTCAAACATTTTCCATCCTTAATATAGCTATACATGAAGGACATACAAACAAATAAACAAAATTTCATTTATATATAATATTTATACATATTGCATGACTAAAATCATTGTGAAGTTTTTGTTTTATACGCAACTTTATTTGCTTTAGCATACTTTGTATAATCTTTTGCCTTGATGTAAGAAAGTTTCTTAAAATTTCTTACCTTCAATTTAGTTATCTCATCACCGTTTTGCTGAAACAGCTAATTTGTATGCTATATTTCTTTGAATAAGAAGAAGAATTATTGTGTATTTTTTTTCATGGCGGATACTGATTAATGCCTTATATTACATTGACAACTAATTATAACATGGTATATAGAAATTTACTTAATCCAGTAGTTCGGTGATAAAATAAGAAAGTATATTATTATAAAAAATATGTTTATATTTCTAGGAGACAATCCAACCACACTATCGACCGTTACATGATTGCAGTATCTGGTATAACAGTGGCTTATCAGACTAACGAAAGCTCCGGTCACTCTATAAAAGCTGCACATTTGAAAGGAGAGCTTTTCCAAAGCCTCTTGTTGACTGACCACCCTCTACAACAAAAGACACAATCGCTCGTACCCAGGTTCATTGTTTGTCAACGGACCTCTACGAGGCAGCCAAGTGCAGGTGCGGACTGGGCAAACCTTTGTTTGAAACTTTTTCAATCGATTTTACAAAATGACACAATTCTCTTTTAAATGAAGATATACGGGTGGATATAAAAAAATCTCAACCCTTTCGTTTTTTATTTATTTTTCAATGTTATCTAAGTAAACAAGAGTTAAATTCTTTTTCGGTTATTTTTTAAAAATATTTTGTCGTGTTTCGTAACGGCTGTAGGATGAAAGGAGACCTCAGAAAAATTCACTTAATGATAACTGCACAAGCAATACTTTAAAGCAACTTTCAATACATTTTGAAATGGATCATACGTAAACAATTTAAAAATCTTCTTAAGTAAGAAAATATCAAACAAAAATGACCCTAGGTAATAATATCTTTAATTTATGATATCGACTGAAGGTGCTTGATGGAATTTCAATATCAAAATAGAATGCCTGAAAATGCCGAAAGGTGAAACCCGGGTCGTTAGAGACAAAACATGTGGAATCGTAACAATTCAAATATAATATCTTTTATAATATAAAGCTCTAAAATAATGACGCTTATGTTTACTAGTTAAAAAATATTATTTAATCTTTTTGCAATATATTAACTATATTTATAATTTGTATAATTTTTTCCTTGTATGTGAAGTATATTTCAACAGTGTTGATGTTAAATAAATTGATTGAATTTTTTGAAAGTTTTCGAAAGTTTTATTACTGTTAACAGTCTTATATTTTACCATTACCTACAATCAACACACTATAACAATCCTAATCAGTTTCAACCAAATGATAGCAAACGCTTCTTGAATTGATTTATTCATTATGTGGGCTAAAATTAAAATTTAATTAAAAAAAGCACAATGGTAAATATTATTTCATATTTTTATATCAAGACAGTTTTTTTATAATAACGAGCATTATCAAATAACTAACACTTCGTAAATAAATACAATGTCATCCTACAAAGTTATTAAAACTATTTAAATGACGTCTAGGTGTTAGTCGTAATCTTTTTTTTTTTTTTAAATAAATTTGTCATACTACACCATCTATTGAAATTCCACAGTGAACAATTTTATAAAGCGTTGTTTTTTCCGGTTTTGATATCAGACAATATCGATATATGAATTGCTGAAAGACAATATTGACAGAATTTACTGCAGCGTATATTTACATATTTTTTTTCACACCAATGAGTCATTTGGTAAAGCACTAATGACTTTTGAATGCTTATTTTTTTATGTACAATAAAATTTTCTTAACTTTGAAATAATTTGAAACAATCATAAAAATTCACAATTGGTATATAAATGCAGTTGGAATGGAACGTTAAATGAATGGATCACGAAAAGGACTAATAGATAGTTTAGCCTGTGCTTAAGAAATGGCGTTTGTGGAAAACCAGCATACATGCATCCATCCAATTTCATATGCAAATAACATATATCTATATATATATATCTCGTGCCACCGGAAGTCACTCGACTCGGGTCAGTCCCAGCCACTTCCGCCCGACCGAGAAACAGCCTTTCAAAATGGCCGATTGTTCTCGAAATAGCTATCACCAACTTGCTTACATGTTACTTTAAACATTTTCATTACGCGCTTTTCAAACTTTGTTTTGTTTATGTGATCGAGTCAATATAGATTTTCAAGATATTTCAAATTTAAATGAATTATTACCAAATATTAATATTATATTATACATAATACGCACGCTGAAATTGAAAAGCTAATGTAATACATAGCGATATTGCTATATAAATTATTTAAGTGATTTATTTTTCATCCCCACTTCATAAATATGTCAAAGAAAATAAAACTAACAACTTATTTATATTATGTTTAAACTGAGGTTTGTTGATTAGCTAATGAGACTTCTATGTATTTTGATCCAATAATTTATCACTTTTATTGCCGTTGAAGAAAAGACATAATGCTGTAGAGAATAGAGAACTTTTTTAAATCTGTATATCATTATAATCAAACCAGATGTTTTTTTTGAATTATTTTAGATACACATAAATATATATATATATATAGTTCCTAGTCTGACGGTCTTTATTTTTTGTATGTAAACTTGAAGTATGTCAAATACCATGAATATACGAAAATACGAAATCTAGGTTTTTTCCAGTTACAAAGTCTTAACAATTCAAATTTGAAATAGTAAAAACACTTTTTTTAGTACCTCTTTCAACAATATATTTTTAATCTATTGTAGATTGGATAATGCTTGCGATGAGCGAAACAGGTCCTGATCAAAAAAATTATTGTGGAAATAAAGTCTTAAAAATGTGTTTTTATTATTCAAAATATTATGCCTTTCTATCAAGAAGTGACAGTTAATACCTTAAAGGAATTTCAAATTTGACATTTGAAATTTTATTGTGTATCATAAGTTGATTTAGTAAATCATATAAAAAATAATACAAAATTGGGCTATGGAGTCGAAACCGTGAAAAACGATTTTGAAAAATATTTCAATGAACTTGTAAATTGTTCTCATTCAAGCCCCAATAGTAAAATTTCTGTGTTTGCTGAATTGCTTGATTAACCTGTATTTTAAAATACATAAAAAGATAAGCTATGAGTAAAATCTGAATCAATTAATGTTTCTTAGTCGAACTCTTGTTTTTTAACTATAAAAAAATTTATAAAAATCGATAGATCCTTTTTTTGAATCGCGCTTTGTCGAAATTGTGCAAAAAGAGATACTTATACATTGGATGCATATACTCTACGTGGCTTAAAAATCGGACTTAATACTTTTTACCAGAACAGTGTCATAGATGTCACTCGATACTCAATAAAGGTCCATTGCATACTTTATTCGGGCTTTAATTAACTAAATGGCGCTTTTTTATTATTTCCGACAGTAATAATAATGTCAATAAATTGAACTGAGCGCCGCTACGATACTAACCGGTAACCACGGAAAAATAAAATCTCGCAAATTGCAAACAGTCGGGGGCGGGAAAAATGTGGCGCTGCAATAAAAACAACACTTTATTAATAACTGCAATACGACCGAGTGCAACAAGGTGCTTGCACTGTACGACAAATGAATTCTGAATGAGAGCGCATCTTTTTTTCACGAAAAAAAATACAACTTTTTCACGAAGGGTGCAATTTAATCATTTTAAAATGAAAGCCAGGAGAGTGTTTTCAACTGAATAGTTTGGCATTATCCTAATATCTCCGACTTCGTAAAAAAAGGTATGTTAATATTATTTTTTAAATAATAAAAACACATTTTTAATACTTATTTCCGCAATATATTTTTGATCAAGGCCGGTTTCGCTCATCACGAGCATTATCAACTAATATCAATGTATCGAAATAATATAAACAAAAATAAAAAACATGGTTATATAATATTTATAAAATTTTATATAGAGCCGAGCCATATAAACCAAATTAAAAATCCACTGGAGCATATTCTTTACTTTATATTACAAATGAGTAGATATTTAATTTAATTTATAAGCTCTTTTGGGGTATTAACTATCACTTCTCTGATGGAAAGGCATGATATTTTAAGTAATAAAAACATATTTTTTAGTACTTATTTCCACAACATATTTTTGAGATCAGGACTGGTTTCGCTCATCGCGAGCATTATCAATAATTAAGTTTAATTCAGTCAAATTATAAGTTATTAATTGGTTTTAATTATTTATTGCACAACATTGTATTAATAATAATAATTAAAGTATGATTTCCTGTAAATTGTCAATGAAGTTATGTTTATCATCATAACTACAGAGGGCGTTTACCAAAATAACAATCAACTATGTATCAAATGTAATAAATATTATATTTGAAACCTCACCTTTTATTTTTAATGAGTAATACAATTATTCAGTAAAACTTCATTCTTATTATTCTCCCTTAATTGTAAATATATCGTATGACCATTAAGTAATGGTTAAATTTACGTCTTTTTATCGCTTGTGAAATTGTCTTTTAACGGACTCTATCTGCCATTTCACCTACTTTCTCACTCTTATATACATTTTCTATGCAGTGCCGTCACAGCGACCCAAGTGCAAAATGAGCAATTCACTTGTACCTCAGATCCTCAAACTTTTTTTGAAATGAAAATATTATAAAAATTTTAATACCTTCAACCTGATTTTTTAAAATGCTTAATAGCAGTTTCAATCAAAATTGCACAGCTTATGACATCGACTAACTGACTTATTCTACACATTTTGTCAATAACGAAACGGGTTTCGCCTTTTGATATTTGTTTCAGGCATTTTATCACACGAATGCAACATAACTGACAGTTAGTATACAATTATATGATGATAATGTGATTACAATGATCTGGAATGTGATTTTGCTGAAATGTCAGAAAAAATATTTATTATTTGAAATAGACTGAATAATCGAAGATGCCATAAGGTGAAAGTCAAGTTGTAAGTGACAAAACATGTCTAATCGTAAAAAGTTTCAATAATTCAAATAAAAATATTTCTAATAATTAGACTAATTTCAAAGAAATATTTTTTCTTTAAGGATAAAATGATTTGTTGCTTAGAGTTCAATCGTTTTGATTTGATTTTTAGTCAATTTATATACAAATTTATTTACCTTAAAATATAAAAATAATTGCATTAGGAAAATATAATATTTAATAGCTTCGGAATCAATTCAATAAAAATATTTTATTGTAATAATAGCTTCTAAATTCTACATTTTAAAATTAGTAAATAAAATAAATAAGGATGTTAAAAAAATATATATATTTTGCTACGTTTATTGCTGAAAGTTTGACAAAGCTTATATTTAAGAAGCGTTATACAAAACGGAATGTCTGTTTAATAAACTTACTTTAATAATTCTCGTTTTAATTCCATCCGACTTTCTAAGGGCAAAAGGATTCTTGGCAAACTAGAGAAACAACTCTTCTACTGATATTAAATAATGTAAGTACGTTTGGAGTTTTCAATTGCACGCTTTAGAAATTCACCTACAATACAAGTCACCATCAAAGAATGTTAATAACAGCATTCTCACACCAATTCTATATTTTATGTTTATATTATAGTTGCTTTGTTATCTACAATGTCAGTTTGTTTTCTAATTGTAATTTATTTTAAGCGCACGAGGTCACTATTTCCCACCTCCAAAAGCAATAATTCATCATCATTAAGCTAGTCACTTGGCTTCCGGTAGCTTAGCTAAAGTTGAGTGGATCCGCCCCCGCCCAGCTACTTTCCATTATAATGAACCTAGAGTGCTTTCGTTTTGGTGTATAAGATTGATTCGGGTATTATGATTGTGAATAAAAGACCAGTCACCAAGTATTTCCAAACAAATTCGTTGCGTGATAAGTTCACAATAGTGAGGAAAAATGATATACTGGTGACGATTGTATTGTAATCATTCTCAAATTGTTGTTTTCCACAAATTGTTTGGAAATAGACTGGAAATTTTGGGCGTCACAATACTTTTTGAGTATCGTATTACTATTATAACAAAAATTGATCGAAATCGACTAAAGACAAAAAAGTTTGCAATAGAACAAATGTTATCGCAATACTAAAATATATCATATATAATGATCAATACGACCATTTCTATATTTAACAATATAAATCATGTAAGCGAATTAACTTAATCATGTTTTTAAATAAGTGCAGAAAGTTATTGAATATTATTGTGTCTCAATACATCCGCTCAAGTCCAACTTGATAATAAAAAAAACCTTCTTAAAATGAATATTCATTGGACGCAACAAACAAAATAATAAATGCATTATTTTATATATAAAAAAAAACAACCTGAATATCTTAAATCCAGTTTCTGTAATACCAGTATTTCAGTTCGTTCTTTTGACTTATAACTATAATATTAATTATTTGATGATTATTAATCAGTGTTGAGGTAGCCAAAAAATACCACAGACTTTTCAATAAATTTCCATTAACCAGGGTAACATTATCCATTCAAATTTAATCTACCCCGTGAATTTCATTGATTGCAGTAATTTTTTTACATGGTTCTTTATCCTTCATACAAATATTGAACACATTATAAAAAAAGGATTTGGGTATTTGAATAAATACAAAGTAAATTACACGGTGAAAAAAATAGCAATGTATTTTAGTTCTACAAAATTATTCTTAACAAATATAGTTGATAGCTATTTCGGCTCACGCCATCGTCAGAACTAAAATACATTGCTATTTTTTTCACCGCGTTACAATGGAGTTCTACCAAGTGAATGCCAATTCAATCAATACAAAGTAAATTAATATGTTAGTAAAAAACTGGATTTTGAAAGACAATAAGCAAAGTTTAATATATGTATATTGTAGATTTAAAAAAATTAAATTTGACATTGGTAAAGTTTTGTTTATTTAAAGCGTTTAAAAATCTGTACGAGTGACATGTGACAATCAGAAAAATAAGATTAAGAATTTTTATAGAATTCAAGTTCAATTATTGATGAAATATAGAATAAAAAGTTTAAATATTGAAAACTTTTCTATGGATTAAGTAATGACTTACGTTCTATTATATATTATAAGTTACACCATTTAAATGAGCAATGAAAACTTTTACGTTAAAAAAAATTATTGGACACAAATTATGTCGGAAAAGCACCAACGAAAATCTTGCTGTTTTACTGACGTTAATTTCAAACAGATATGTGTACTAAAAGAGCAGTTTCCAATATATATGATTTTCAGCATAATATAAAAAAAAACTAAAACAAATTTTTGGTGTATAATAGTGTAAACAGTTATTGATTTACACAAGCAAATGATTGCATAAATGCAATGCAAAAACAGCAAAAATTTCTATATAACGATTATAATCAAACTAAAGTATTATAGCCTATACAATATACGATGTAAATCAAATCACGACAAGAAAAGTTAAATCTATAGCATCGACTGAACGTGCCTAGTGAAATTTCAATATCAAACTTAAACTGTACGATTCCACGTGTTTTTTCACCAAAAACGCGAGATTTTCCTATCGGCATATTCAAGCATTCTGTCACACGAACGCCTCAGAACTGAGTCAGTCTAATTTGGAATCGTACAATGTTTCAACAATTTAAATTTCATAAAAATATACTTAATGATTCTTTGAGATTCAGCGTTCATTTAACACAGAAGTTACGTATTACTAGAAGTGAAATTGGTATTTAGAAGAGCCTACCTTGGAATAAACACCCTGTTATGTTTAGGTGTATCTTATGAACAAATAGCATCAAAGATTACACAAAGCGTTGTAGATTATTAATTATTACTTTTACTGACACTTATATATAAACAAACACATGCATGACTTTGTAGACATTTTATCTCATTAATAATTTTAAATGTTACGTTGTGAAATTCAAAGAAATCTGTATGAGTTGTCGGAGCTGTGATTGTTAAGACACTGGGAAAAAAAATATATATTGTTTAATTTGATCAGTTTCGTAAAAGATGAATGATCTAATCAGTTTAGTACGTGTCTTATATGATTGACTTTCGCACAACAAATGGTCAATAAATTACTTTTGAAAGACGTGCATGATAGAGATACGAAAGTTTATGAGCTCCCTAATCCATATAAATGATTGGAAAACTTTTTCGGGCTTACCAAAGCCGTTCAGGCATTTCAAATTTACTTTCTTTTTTACCAAAAAGATGTACAATTACTTCATAAGCTGCCAGTTGCTGTTAGTTAAACACTAAACAAATAAACAGAAAGTTTTTCTTTTTGTTAATAATAAAATTGAAAAATATTATTGAAGCTGTTAAATTGTAAAAATCTATACGTGTATCAAATTTTAATTTTTTAAATTTTGCACGATTCCACATGTTTTATTACTAACTACTCATGTTTTGTCTTTCGGCATTTCCAGGAGGTGGTGGTCAATAGAACTGTGGTATGAGAAAAGGGTCAGTTCTGTTGCATCAATGAGTTGAAGATGCCGAAAGGACATCGCTAGTGAAAAAGCATGTGAAATTGAAAAAAATAATTACAATTCGAATTTGATTTTTAAATTCCATTAAACACACTCAGTCCATATCATAAACTTTGCATGTATGTTATAATATTTTAATATTGTAAAAAGAAGCTTTTTCATGGTCATGTCAGTTATAAAATTTGTTACAAACAGTCACAAAACAGAAAAAAATTTCAAAATTCCAAATTACAATGTATTTGTTATATTGACATAGTCGGGTATATTTTACTGCTAAAATTTCATTGGAATGCTGTAGAGACCTACAAGGATAGAAAAAATCATCTTACATATGAAGATTTTTTTAATAATAAAAACACATTTTTGAGTACTTATTTCCACAAAATATTATATATATGTTCTGGTCACGTGACCTAGAATTTATTATTTAAAATATCATGTAGGAGAGTTGTTGATCTAGATTCTAGGTGGAGCTCAACAGAATATATTAAGATTTATTTTAACAATATTTAGTATTTATTGACAAACTAATTGAAATATCAAACTGAATGTATTTTTTATAGAAAATGCCAGGAATACATAGATGCGAAAAAAGTAGGAATAAGTTTCAATCGAAATAAGCACATAATACACATATCGTACGTCAAAGGTCTGATAATGTGTTATCCCTCATAGATAAAGTTTGCGTGAGATATATTCTAAGCTTTTGCTGATTGAAGAGTAAGCCAATGTGAGAATGGTAGATAGACAACTGGCAAATGACGCCAGACTGAGACAGATCCCTTCTTCTTATCACTTTAGGTATCGAAGGGTCCTTGTAACCCTTTTAGTACTGGATAGAATATTTGATTAGAAATTAACCAATTGCGTTTATAAGATTTGCCGAATATTTGCAACGTACTCTAATAAGCTATTAATAGATATATCAGGATATGTTCAACAAAAAAATAACAATTCAGGACTGTGATTATTAAGCACACATAAAATCAACAATAATACATAAATGTGTGACTATTCAATGCAGGGAAAGATTAAAATACTTACAATTTTTGTCGTTTATTTTTACGAACCAAATAAATTGATAATGTCTTTTTAGTTCTGTTTACATGTTTCATTATAAACTTTAATTGTTGCAATGATGTTTTCAAACGATTTTTCTCAAAATTGCTTCAAATTATACATTTTATACTTGTTTCATAAAAAAATATAAACAAAACATGTAGATTATATGTTTTTAATAAAATTACACTTGGAAAATTAGCCCTTATTTACGCGATTAATTGTGAAAGATACTTTTTTATGATATCGACTGAAGGTGCTTGATGGAATTTCAATATCAAATCTGAACTGTTACAAGTTTGTACTATTCCACATATTTTGTCACTAACGACCCTCAAGAGAGCTTAAAATGTCGATATCTCTAAGAGGTAACAAATACTAATAAGTAATAATATAAAAAAATACGATTGCACTTATTGGCACTTCTATTTTCTCTTAATTAAAATGATACATGGTCATTAAGCCAGATAATTATTCTAATAACGTCACCGTGACCTAAAGGGTCAAAACAAGATACCCCTTCCAAAATCTTTCAGTCGCTTGCCACCTCCGCCCACCGTCCTTGCCAATACTTATCATAGTTTCCACGTCATTAGATGCGGACATCAGTTAAGGCGGACGAACGTCGCCCCCCGCCCCGATTGCGGTAGCCGCCCTTGTGCTACTCAAATGCCAAGCCGCCCAACTTCGACAAGCTCATCCAGATTCAAGCTAACCCTATGGAGATTTAATATAATTGCAGAAGAGATTATACAAACATAATCTTTTGTAATCAGTCTATTTTAATTCAAACTTACATGACAATGAGAACCTTATAGTCAAATTCTTAAAATAAATGCGTCATTCGTTTTATATCCTTCCACTTAACAGATAGCGTCCTTTGCACCTTAGATGTATCACACTAATTGTGCAATTTCCAATCGTCCAAAGAGTTTTCAAATATTGTATATAAATGGACTTGTTTGGAAATTGTATTCTATCAGTTGATAATGCTCGCGATGAGCGAACCCGGTCCTGATCAAAAAATATATTGTAGAAATAAGTAATTAAAATGTGTTTTTTATTTGAATGAAATTTGGTAACCAAATCAAGTTTATGTAAAATTTCGTGTTCGTCTGAAGTCACCCTTGTCTACGAAAAATATGTCGACATCCAAACCAAAACTGTTGCAAAAAAAATGAACACTCTTACCATTGGAATCCTCATCGGAAGGCCTCTTTTTATAAATGTGAAATATTCTTTGACTCTCGTATTTTAATGAAAAACTTTAAAACGGTAACCAATAGCAATGTATTTTAGTTCTACAAAATTAATTAAGTATATAATTGATTGCTAGTTTGGCTTACGTCCTCATCGGAACTATGTTTAAACGGACATTTACTTATAACTTAATATATAAAATAGCTGTGTAGAGAAGGTTAATATCCTAGTGTCATATTGTGCTAACAAATTCCATTTACGTTTATTTTCTGAAAAAAGCTCACTTCGAAAGATGCATAAATTAAAGGAGATGCGTACCTTTTCTACACAGCTTTTATATAGAAAGATAAGCAAATATCCGTTTTAACATTGTTTTGACGAGGGCGTAAAATGAAATAGCTATCAACTATATAACACATAAATTTTGTAGAATTAAGAAAACATTGCTGTTTTTTCACCGTGATGCAATGAAGTTCTACCATGTAATGCCAATTCAATCAATAAGTAATTTAACATTTTCATCCACGCTGAACGAGTGGTTTTCCAATACTAAATACTTGGCTTTTATCGATATTTATTTGTTAATAGATTATTTTTTGGCGAGACCGTGTCGTCAGTTACTGTGAAAAATTTAACAAAATTGTTCAACAACTGAAATTTGTCACTGAAATTTCATCAAACGTCCTCAGTCGATATCGCAAATTATAAAGCACCGTTCGTTGCGCTCTAGCTGCGGTCAATCGGTTGTACACAATGATTTTCTCTCAAATATGTCGAGTGTACCCCAGCCGACAATAGGAAGGGTCCAACAGTCTGACCCGAATGTAAACATCATTCGGACCAGAGTATTTACATCTGGGCCAACGCATACCTTATATGAAAGCTTTTCTTTCGGGACGATCTGTAGTTAGTACTCATTTTGTAGTACTGGTTTAAAAGCTCAACCCTATTCGTAATGCATATATAAATATATTCGCAGAAGTTTCTTATTCATTCGCTTTTAGGAATGGTTTTCTTTACGTCTTTTAAAATGTCGTATTGAATTTACTATGATCTTATTTCAAGATATCCATACTACTGAACGAGTATTGAAGCGCTTTAAATAGCTAAGAGTAAATGTTTGAGTTGGATTATGCACAAGAAAGCAACCGTCATTTAATAACATTATATTATAAAAGTAAATAGTGTTTTCTATCAACAGCATTTCAATAAACACTAAAAAGGAAAAGGAACACGTCTCAAGTCTACAATAAAATATGCATGTAAAATGGTTTGGTTATTGTATTAAATAATTAAGCCATTGCTAAGAATAGCGTCGCACCAATTAAACTTATATTCAAATACAATAAATTATTTAAATTTAGAAGATATTTCAAAACTGCGAGAAAATATTTAATGTCTTTTATGTAATTCCATGGGCAGCAAAAAAATGTTTTTTTGATGTTAAGAATATTTTTTTTTTTTTAATATTACAACAATCTACACCGATTTCTAAAACGGTTTGCTATCTTGCAAATATTTTTCAATCGATCTTTTGTAAAAATGTATAGGTTTTGAATTAAAATACAAATTAAAATGATAGTCGACTTCCTGTAGACTAAAGAGAAATAAACAAAAAGAAACAAGGTGTTTTGAGTAAGGGAGGTGTTTTAAAATTTCAAAATTTAATCTTTCACCTTTTCACTGTGGAGACATACGTTGTCATGTAAAAAATTTACTCCATTTTGATGAAATGTGTTTAGAAATGAATTTTTTTCTTGATTAACAGTTTCATATTAAAATTAAAAATTTCCTTTTTCATTATTTTAGATTTTTAATTGTAACCTAGTCGCTTAGGTTTGGTTAAAATTAATTTAATCACATTCTTAAATCTGTAATTTACGTACGTTGAATAATAAACATAATCGATATTCAGTTCAATTTGTGATATCAAATACGGCTTTTAATAGAGTTTTAAAATCATCAAATATTTGAATACCGGCTTCTTTTGATATTCATTAAGAAACGCGAATTTCTGAAGATGCCTTAAGGTGAAACCAGTGACATTTGTAACAAAACTTACGATAAAATTAAAAAGGTTTGATTATTCAAATATTATTGATTACCCAATGATTTCCACCTTATTGTCAATATACTATACTTGCATCAATTGTTTTAATATTTTTTTTCCATATTAAAAACTTCAAGTAAAATCAAAAATAGTCAGCAGTATAAAGAAGACACGACTGTTTATTACTCGAGTATTATTCCACTTGAATGCATGTAAAATGATTTAACTATCGTAATTATTCAACTCTTCATCAAAACAAAAATGCAAGAACTAATAAATATAGGAAACCATTTATATTTTTTTAAATTCCTCGTATAAATTTGTTTTGCTTTGAAAGTAGTAAGCTTCTTAGCAAAAAGGTCTATATTTGATTAAATAAGACATAATTTTATGTCCTTTCTCACAATAAGCAAAGTGAGTCTATATCTTTACATAATAAAATTGTGGAAATAGTGCAAGGCTGTAAGATGTTTTTTTTTGTTCCTTATCACTTCAATTTCAAGGAAGAACTCTCACTTAGGTACTATTTTAGCAATACAGTTTTGTATATACAATATTTAGAATAAAAAACGATTAAGTACATTGATGGAGCATGAGATATTCAACAGAAAAACGGTCAGTAGCAAAAAATACTTCATTTATATATCAAGTAAAACAATTAATAAAGCAACGTTGAATTCGTAGTAATTTAACATTTTCTTACAGTAAATGGGACTACGTAAAATTAACAAGACATGCGGCAGAAGATCAACTCAGGATCGTAATTTATTTGCTACTGTACAATATAAATGTATTCAAGTAAGTATTTAGATAAAATTTTACATGTACAAGTAAATTCAAATAAACATCATTCCGGTAGTTTATCTTTATCAATATTCTGCAACCTGACTTGAAACTGCATACGTATTTAAATATTTCCACGGAACGAAGGAAGTTCGGAGATATTTTCCATAAGGTTGTTCCAAGGAAAATACAATTATGTTCGGTCGTACGAGAACAGACAGACTCTTCTTGCATCTAAATGGAATTGGGACATGCTTTATAACATCGTGTGCTCGTGTCTTATTTTTACTCAGTTACTGACATAGAATTACTATATATAATATATTTGAAGGGAGTACAGTATTAAAATGATTACTTTCAATGTGTTAAGTGTCGATTTTTATTAGAAAGGCATTATATTTAAATAGTCAAACACAGTGTGTCCTTTTTGTATTGAATTGTCATTTACTTGGTAGAAATCCGTTATAACATGAAAAAATAACAATGTTTACCATGCTACAATGCTTAATAATATTTTTCCAATTGTAAACAAGAAGGATCAGAGATTGTTTTGTTTGTAGCGATAAGTGTCAATTATACAAATTAAAACACGGCTTTGTACACAAAACTTTTATATAATAATTACTATATACAGTGGGTGATCGCTTAGCGAACAGATTGGACAACGAACACTATCGCAAAAGATTTTCATATTTGTATTCGGATAAAGAACTAGAACGATCTTTATAATCCACTTATAATCGGTAAACGAACAATTCGGATAGTGAACGTCGTCTTGAAACAAATAATTTTCGCTAACCGATCACCAACTTTAAACAAAACCAAACACATTTTTAGTATTTCTTTCCACAACATATTTTTTGATCATGACCGGTTTCGCTCATCGCAAGCATTATCAACTGAATAGTTGATAATACTCAAATTATCAGTAATTAATTATTTATAATCACTTGATAATGCTCGCGTCAGCGAAACCGGTCCTAATCAAAAAATATTTCGTGGAAACAATTACTAAAAAATGTTTTATTACTTTATTGATTGAATCGGCATTCACTTAGTAGAACTCCATTATAACACGGTGTAAAAAATAGCAATGTATTTTATTTCTACAAAATTATTTTTAACAAATATAGTTGATAGCTATTTCGGCTCACGCCATCGTCAGAACTATGCTTAAACTAACATTCGCTTATCTATATGTTATATATAGCTGTGCAGAAAAGGCACACAACACATCCTCTCTCCTGTTCCAACGGCCTAGCTTGTTATTTAACACAATGACAATAAATTTTCAAAAATTCTAAATGAAACAATAGGTGTCTATGACAATAAGTTTATATATGGGACGTAAGTGGTCATTATGGAAGCAAATCAGACCACCGTGTGTTATTACTATTTAAAATATCATGCCTTTCCATCAAGAAGTGACATTTAACGCCTTAAAAGTGATAAAATTATTAGTATAATAATCTACAGTTAATCATACAATGTATATGTATATATATTGTATATAAATGCACAGTAAAATAGTTTACACATAAACCGAGGAGAAAGAAGGTTTTAACGAAAATTTGTACTATATCAATTTTCAATTTTTTATCTTTATCGTTCAGAATTAAGAGTTCATACTTACCATTTATCCAAATTTTCTTCTTATATATGTATAATATTTAATTATATATTATAGTCTTTGTCACTAAGAGAAAATGGTATTATTTCAATAAATTATATTCGTCTATTTTCGATCATTATTTTAATGTTATTTATTAAAATGTCCCCACGGCTAAATGTATGAAAATAAATTTGATAAGTTCCATAAATAAATACTCACAAAATTTTGATAAATAAATGCTCTTCCTAGAAATCCGAAATAAAGAAGAAACCTACAGCCCCCAACTCCAAACGAAGCTTTGTTAAGCCGGTAAGAATTATTATTGTTTTGTTTTGTTGTGAAGTAGAATTTAATATTGGTTGTAAAATGAAAATCTTTTAATTGAATTACTAAACATCGTTGTAGGAGCTTTTCCCAAAATGGAACCACATTAAAAATTATCATCGAAAGCTGTCAGGTATAAAGTAAATTTTTGTTTTTATCAAACTTTGATTATTTTGTCGAATAATTTCTATGTAATATCACAAAGTAAAGTTATTTTGTAACAATAAAATCAAATTTGATCAATTTAAAAAAGTTCTTTCAATGTGTTATATATTTAAAATATTCTTAGCTAAGCACCGTTCTCCTCAAACAATGTCTCATAATGCGTCAATAGTATGTGCGTACATATTTATTAATTGAAAATTTGAAAGGCTGATTCATTTAATTTATTTTCTTCTGTTCTAATGCCGCTGATAAATATGTTCATGTAAATTTATCTCATCTTCTTCACTCAAAACTATGCTTAAAAGTTTACAGTTTTAAATAACTCAATCTTTCTCATTAGTATTGTAACGCCTCCTTCACCCAGCCGTATCGTGGTGTCAATCTTTTTTTTTTAATTGTTTAATATGATTCTTTAATCACTATCTGTAAAATTTCTTCTAGAAAAAAATATATCTCAATTTACAGCATGGTTTTTCCTATTGAATTAATGTGAAAAAGAAAACTACAGTTTAAACAAATTAAGATTTTACTGAACATTCTAGAAATCTGCATATTAAAATATACGTTTCAAGAATGTGTATAATTTTCCCTTTTTTGCCATAAATATTCTATAAATCAGCGACAAAAATAATTAAATAATTGTTATTTTTCAACAAATAAACATAATTTTTCAGTTGTGTGTATCTTATTTAAAAGTGTTACCGTGATATATCACCCGAGATTGATTATGAGTATAATAACTCATAATCAATATAGAGAAAACCATTCGTTCGTTTTTGACTAAATCGTTGAATTTGGACGTAACAGCTTGCTCTAAATTTGAATCACACGGAATAGAGTTTATATCAACCGATTATTTTCCTTGAGAAAAGCTTTATTCACGGATCTTTTTAGAAAATAGGATTGGAAAGAGGGTTGGAAAGATGGCTATGATGGAATTAATGGTAAATAAAGACTTTCCAAAATGCAGTTATAAGTATCAATATTTTCAGCATATTTTTTTATTGAGTCAGTTCTATTGCATCCGTGTGATAAAATTCTCAAATATACTGAAACTTTGATAGAGTGTCAAAACGTGTGGAAATTTACAAATATTCAACTGTTTGAATCTCACATTATTGAGTTGATAAAAACCGGGATTATTAGTTGAAAAATAATTATTTAAGATCACTAAAGGTAGTACTTAAGTGGAAAAAAAATCACAATACGTTTTAAATGTTCACTGCATAATATAAATACAAATATATATATATAAATCTCTGACTTAATGCAATATCTATAATATAATGCTAGAAGAAAATATACACACTCAAAAAGAGTCATTTATTAGTATATATAGGTTAAAGGAATTGATATCTTTCTGAAATATTCTAGAAAATTTAATTTCGATTTAAAATAAGATTCAGTTGATCGTAATCGTTAGCAAAGTCACGAATTGCAAAAAAGTAATACAAAAGTACAAAATAACCATTATATATTTCATAATTTGGTCGACAGGCTTCGATAGAAGACAGCACAAAGCGAAAAGGAGGTGTAATGAAAAGTGATACTATAATATATATATTTTTCACCTGTCATAAAATGTGTCACTCTGGTAATTTCTCGCTTCAATAAACAAAGGTTTAATTTAAATAATGTATAAAGCATAATCGGCTATCTGCTAAGCTGACATAAAACAAATTTTTGACCTGAGAAATATCTAGCTATACATTTCTCATTCCCAAAGTCCAAATCTTCATTAAACTAAAATACTTTGAGTACTTACAGTGATTCACAACTGTTGTTAAGTGTATGAAATATTTAAGTGTTTTGTTATCGTTTTTCATTAAAATAGACCATTCTCGATATCAAAATGAATTCGAGAGAAGATTTATAAATACTAAAAAAGGAGATACCGTGCTAATATCGATTTAACAATCTTTAAGAGTTCTAAAACCAGAATTTAAATTACAATGATCACATCTCAGTTTATTTCTGCTATATAAAACGAATATTTAAATGGGTCTCTAATTTAACAAAAAGTTTTTATAATAGTTTTCTCAAATTATTAGTGTAACATAATATTCATATAATCAGTGTCGTAACTAGCATAGATATATCGTAACTAAATATCCTCATGCGTCGTATAATATTATCAGTCAAAAAAAAATGTCACCCAAATGTTAGCACAGTACAAAAATAATTAAATTATGAACAGTAAAAGGTACATGTTTGTATTTAAATAAAGCAAATTATAGCAAATACCCATAAGACCAGGTTTTATTAAAATTTTATGAAATACTCTTATTGTATCATATATTCTAGGAAAGCCCAACAAAAGTAAGTAACATAAATGACGCGCATACACATAAATTCAATGGCAAGGTGGTGGTTTTGTTTGGACTATAATTGGAATGTAACAGATACAATTTTGCCTATCATCCATTCCAATGTGAAATGTTTTGGGTTGCTGACTTCTCCAGATCAAGTGACGAAGATAGGCAATGTTACCGTACATGACATGGTATATATTTTCTTATTTTCAATAATCAACAAAAAAACAAAAATCCTTGAAACTTTTTAATTATCCCTTGAAGCGTGAAATACAAATTCCTTGCTGTTAGTTTTGTGTAATGTGCATGTCGGTTTTTGCTTTCAGGAACACAAAAACCACTCCCTTCACATACAGGTTACCTGACCCGTGTATGAGTGTATCGAAACCAGCAGAAGAAACAAAGAAGACGTCTACACGACTCCGAAGAGATAAATTCAAGACCATTTGGAGCTTTGATCGTTTAACCTCCTCTGGAGGGTTAGAAATAATAATAAAAAAAATTGGCAAACAAAAGATAATTATTAATTATTATTAACACAAAATGACAGGCACACCATTTATAACAAAAAAACCCAGTTCGAGTTAATGTATCAACAATCAATGTTACCACCATCATGAAAACTCTACGCACCAAGGACCTCACGAGAAACCATCCTCATATGAAAAACCTTAAGTCATAGCACAATTGGGTAACGCATGAAAATGGAAACTATACCAAGCGCAAGCCTTTAGGAAACTCATGCGGGGAACATTATTTAGGTAATTTTTATGAAATCGTAATAGTTTAAAATTAACTGTTGAGTTCTTCAAATTATTTTGTTTGAATCAATTTTATAAAAGGTTGCACATTACTTATCGAAAGAAGTAAATATTTTTGACGGAGAGTAACTACTCCCCATGATTAAGTTTCCGCGCAGTCGACATTTTCGCTTGATTATTAACGACATTAGGCTTTCTTAAGTCTCCAGTGGAGCTACAATTTATTACAATCAAAAAGCGTTTTGCATAGCACACACAAAAAAATCAACTCGCTCTACGAATTAGGGCCACAAAAACCGGTGCGCTTGTATGAACACGCTACGCTTATTAATTTATCTTAGAGCTTTTACTTAAAGCTTCAAAGTTGAAGACATTTTTACTTGTGTCATACTTTGATGGATTGAATTAATAATTTCATTTCCTTTGATTCAAAAATTGTTTCATAACGTGAAATTTTTACTTACTCGTAAAATACGAGAGCCAATATATCTCATAAAAATATTTCAATTGAATAAGCTAAATTGTGCATATTAGCAAATGTTTTAATCGAATTTGAATTATTGAAACTTTGTATATAACTCTACATGTTAGCGACTAACAACACGGCTTTCGCCTTTCGGTATTTTCATGCATTCAATCACACGGATGCAATAGAGCTGTCAGTTCCGTAGCATCCAAATCCATCAGGGATCGTACAAAATTTCAACAATTCAAATTTAATGTTGTAATTCCATCAAGCACATTCAGTCGATATTTTAAAATTTGATTTTTGTTTTTGCTAATCACGGTTGAATTGAAAGCTATCTTTAGACGTTTACTGAATACCTCCGTCAAATCTATATGAAGAAAACCGCGAAGGGCATTCGTTTTTACTTTAAATGTGTTAAATATCACTTGTTGATGAAAAGGGATTATATTTTTAATATTAAATTTATTTTATGTGTACTAATTTCCACAAAATATTTTAAAATCAGCACTGGATTTGATTATCGTAAGCATTATCAACTGATGATTTAGAGCTGACGTTTTTGTTATTTAAAATAAAAAGAGCATCGTTTTATTAATTTCTATTCAAGATCCATATAAGTAGCTTTGTAGTAATAAATGTTACATCTGTAATTTTGTCATAATAACTCAAATTGCTTGCCAAAAAAATTAAAAATACTTTATGTTTACGATTTCAAGCCTTTTGACACATATATACATAATAATATATTTGTGACAGTTTTTGACAACATAAAATTACCAATACATCACACAAATGACAAAGGTATTTAAGATTGTTTACAAATATTCAAACAGATTTGTTGAATAATTATTTTTTTTATTCTTAAGCCCTGTTTTTTGCATGTCGGAATTACTTAAATAAAAAAATCATTTTGTCTTGGCTAATTTCTGACTTACTGATTTAATTAATATCGACCTTAAGATTGCTTCATCATTTAATTTCTGCTGTTATAGTACTGAAATAAGTGACATTTTCAGCTTCAAAGTAATAAATTTAGCATCACTGCTATTCCTAAATAAAAACCGTTATTGTTATTAAATTTCTGTTGAATTTAATACAACCGCAGGTAAAAAAGCCTAATTTGTAATTGATAGAAAGAAAATTACAAAAGTTCATATTCCAAAACAAAAAAATTCTTTTTTAATGCTATACGTATGTCTGCAATTTACAAAGAAAATCTTTTTTAACTGTAATCACTGGCATCACGTGGGACATGGGGTGGAGCTGTTTTGTTTTCAATGACTCGTGTAATATTTTAAATATAAATACATCATTTTATTTGATCACACTTACACATTCACAAATAATCTAACTATCAACTAAAAAGGGCCAAAAAGACTTGACAGGAGGCACTTCTTTTTTGACTGAAATCAAAATATTTTATAAAAAGTCATCTTTAAAAATAATAAGCGCATGATCGAGATCGTGAGACGTGATACAGAAAAAATAATTTATTAAGTTTTTCCTATCTCAATCTTGATCATTATTTATTGTTTTCCCTCTAAAAGAATAGATTGAGCGAATTTATAGCAAGAAACTATTACAAGAATCCATAATCATAAAAAAGTTAAAATATTTTTTAAACTACCGATATTATGCACTCGATCTTACATAGGTTATAACTTTACTTCCATCAAAAAATATTTTTAATATTCGAGTTGCTTAGAACCGCAACCTACATTTTGAATTTTTTAAATTTTTTACACATAAAGCTATGTATTAAATTTTTTTAAAATTTGTATTGTATAAAAATCATAGCTCAATATGACTAATATTTTTAAAACTCATATTTCTTTCATAATAATTTGATTTAGATAGTAAGAACCAATTATCAGTATTTTAATAGCGCAATTATATTTTTTGTAACATAAGAAAAAGCTGCTTTGCAATATAATAATATTCATGATAATTCAAAAAGGTTTTATAAATTTATTAACTACGAAAGCCACGGTTTCTGCTTTTGACTTAAGTTTGAAGAAAGCGTGTTCTGAATCTAGAATTATCATTAAGTAATTGGTAATTGGTAAATTAAGCTATTTTAGTGCTTTTGTATTGTATTCAAATTTCTTGCAACATATTGTATTTAATGATTATTTTGTTTTGTTTTGGGAACTCGTTTTTGTTATAAAAATAATTTGTAGTTAACGTCCAAATACAATATATAATTTATTTATTATCTTTAAGCCGTGTCTTCTAAGTAAATATAAATTACCAATGAAAATTAATGTACCCAGTTTTTATATCAAACTTATTCAATAAATAAATATGTGAATCCACCCTAGGCAATTTTTTACTCGTCGTCTGACACAGATCTGAAAAAACATGAATTTAAAAACACTACCCCAATCAAAATATTGCTTTATTTATTCTGAACACAGGTTTGTTGATTCAACTTTATTTGAACAATTTTTGTTTGATATATTAAGATAATAACTTTTTAATGTTTTACGTCGTTTGTAGTAGAAAGCATATTTACGGCGAATGATGTGCTATTGTTTTACATTAAGCACAATTGTATTATATTCTAGAATTTAAAAACAAAATAATTTATTTGCATTCAAAATAATACAATCGTATTCACACAGATATTTTTTTAAGATAAGAAATTTTGACATTGTCTTCTTCATAAATGTAAAAAAGGCACTGATATATATATTCGGATTCAATTCATAAATTAATGTTTACATGTCAGTCATTAAAAATAAGAGTTTTTCGTCTTGTAGTAGACTTCAATCTAATACAGCCCAACATTGTTTGCTTCAATCACGATGCTACCGTCGTCGAATCTCAAAACATGCTGTTCTATAAATTAAATTTTAACTTCTCGGTGTAAAATCATAATATATATACACAATAAACCACAATTCTCAGAACTATTTCACAAATAAATAAGTATATAATTCTCGATCGATTTTGCTCATGGCGAGAATTATCTGGTAATACAATACAATATAAAACATTTTTTTTTGTATGTAATAAAATCAGATTTTTTAGAAGATATTTCCACTATATATTTTTTCGTCAGGACCGGTTTCAACATACACACAGACAAAATGAGGGGCGGTGAATAGAAAAACAAACGATTCTAAAGAGTAAAAATACATTTTTACTACTTATTTCCACTTTATATTTTTTGATCTAAACCGGTTTAGCTCATTCAATTCATCAGTTGATAATTCTTATGATGAGCGAAACCTGCGTTGATCAAAAAATATATTGTGGAAATAAGTACTAAACGATGTGTTTTTATTATTTTAAATATCTTGCTTTTCCATCAAGAAGTGACAGTTAACACCTTAAAAGTGACGAATTAAAACAATGTCATTTAAACAAAACTTTCAGTTCACAATTACCTGGAATAAATTTCAATATATGATATCAAAATATGAAAATGACGATAGTGAATTCAATTTTTCATAGCACATTCCTTCCACCGATCGTATTAACCAGGCACAACAAAGTGATAAGCTACCTGTTTTTGTCTAGCTTTTTTCGTATATTATCACTCTCACCAAATAAATACAAATATCAAAATTATTAAAATGCTAATCGGAGAAATTATTAAATTTATTCAAGCTACTAAGTAAAATTACTCAATGATTTATAACCAAAAACAGAGAAACATAGCAAAAGTTAACAGATATTGACTCTTATTCAAGATAAAAAAAAATCTCTAGTACCTTCAAAAAGAGAATTAGAGCAACCGAATGATTGGAAATTGCAAAATACTTTTGTTGAGATAAGCTACATTTCTAGCCTATATGCTACACATTAGGAACTAGCACGGTAAACATTATATCTGTATTTTAATGCCTCGTGAACTAGCTTCTACGTGGATTACACGTAGGAAACACATAATAATCAAAATATCAAGGAATATTAAAAAAAAAATCACAATACCACGCTTTAGCATATAAAATTTATTAAAATCTATTAAAACTTTCTAAGAAAATTAAAGTTAATTCACAATAATTGTAACCACAAGAAGTTTTTCCATGAAATATTTACATTCATATATATTTACCACATATTTTAAAAAAAACAATTAACAGAAAACAAATCAATATTAAAATTTTAAATTCTAAGGAATCTTGTGAATTTCCGACAATATTTCGTCCTCAGATTTGAAGCTTCATAAATCGAATACCAAGAAAATATATTAAAAGCTTTTTAGTAAAACGAAGTTTATAAATAGTAATTTCTGCTCGTTTAAGATTTTCAAATTTGTATTAATAACTCCTCTATACATAGTACTAATCTGACGAGTTGAACAAATTCGCAGATCTATTATTCAAGTGACATTCCTACGACAATGTTTAACATGGAGTAATAATAATTCCACTGGAATTGTTACGTAGCAACTAGACGACAAACATTATACCCAGTTCTCCTATTTCAGTGATTCTTAATCAAGATCGCAAGCTGCCATTTATATAACTGAATACCAATCAAGATATTGCACTGATTAAATACATAAATATAACAAATTATAAACAGAGTCGTTGCAAGACAACGGTGAAAATGAACATTTTATTTCTACAAAATTATTATTTTTTAAGATATAGTTGATAGCTTTTTCGGCTCACGCCATCGTCAGAACTATGCTTAAACGAAAACTTGCTTATCTATATATAGCTGTGTAGAAAAGGTACGCAATACACCTTCTCTCCTGTTTTAACGACCTAGCTTGTTTCTTGCTCGCACTAAAACTAAAAATTGTAAATGAAACAAAAAATGCGGCTACATCAATAAGTTTACATATGGCACGGAAATGGTCTATTACGGAGACAAAACGACCCCCAATAGCGGGTTAAGCAGTGGCGATCGATATATATTAGTTTATTCGTTAAGAGTCCTTTGTGAGAGTTGATATCTATTCTCATCAATAGTTCGTTTAAGCATAGTTCTGACGATAGCGCGAGCCGAAATAGCTATCAACTACATCTTAAAAAATAATAATTTTGTAGCACTAAAATACATTGCTATTTTTTTCACCATGTTATAATGGAGTTCTACCAAGTGAATGCCAATTCAATCAATAAACAAGAAAATAAACGTACTTAAAACATTTGATGCTTTTGTTTTATTATCTTTATTTTTAGTACTTATTATTTAGCTGAGATACACTGCCAAGATTAAAGCCACTGAAGAGAAAATATCACATGCAATTATGAGATCTTTCTTATTGTATGAAGTATTATACAAAATAAGTTGTAAACGTTACATTTATTTTTCTTAAAAACCAAAGTCACTTTTAATGAGTATCGTATATGAACCTCTGACCGGTTATTTTAACTGAAACAGCTTAGAGAAAATTTGTTGGAACGTCGCAATCATTCAATTTATATTTTTAAAGAGATGTAAAGCATAGCTGCTTGGGGTCTTTTCTATGTTCATATGGTAGCCAGATTGTGCACTTTGTCTTAAAGTTTTTGATGTTTGGATGGTTTTTCGTGAGGTCCTTGGTGAGTAAAGCTCTCTTGATGATGGTAAAATTGACTGTTGACATATAAACCTTGAACTGTGAGTTTTTGTGTTGTAAATGGTGTGACTGTCATGTTGTATCGTTAATAATTATCTTTTGTTTGCAATTTTTTATTATATATAGGAGGTCAAACGATCAAAGTCACAGAAAGTCTTGAAATTCTCTTTTTGGAGTCGTGAAATCGTCGTATTCTTTCTTCTGCTTGTTCAAATACAATCGTACACCGGTCAGGTATCCTGTAAATGAAGATAGCAGTCTTTAGAGGAAGAGGTTGAAGTTTATCTAAAGAGGCTTGAGAAGTAAAATTCTCCTTGATCTATGGAAATCTGTCTGCGTGTTTTCGTCATAATCATGTAATAGGTAGAGGATCGTTGTGGATGGTTTTTGATATTGTTAGAGAGTTTTTTCGACAGCTGATCCAACACACACGACACATCATCCAATATGGGATCTATTCGGAGATCTCTGTGAAGGCCTGCACTCCGTGATGTATACGATTATCAATCGCTTTATTTTTTTTCACATGTTGGTTAAGAGATTTAAATTTAGAATAAAAGACGAAAGACGATCTATGAGTGAAGATAGCAAAATTATAATTATCGTTTTGTTTATTTTTTTAAATGTAACCAAAGTTGGATGTGCTTTAAAAGCTTGACTTTAAAAAAGCTTTGTGATGTTAAAATATTTTAAAAAGAGAATATATTCAAAATTTATATTACGCTAGAAAGAATTAAGCATATAACCGAAGCAGTGTAGCGTCAAATGTTTAGAATTTCTGTCGCATACGATACGAATGAACAAATATTTCCACTGACTCAGTTTCATCTGATACGTATAATTTGTATAAGAGAGAGCGTGTCGTTTGACAGACGTGCATACTAAATACCACTTGAAGTGGCAACGAATACTGAATACTGATTAGTTCATTATTGTTGAAATTTTTTGGGGAAACATTGCATACGCAATCCAAACTAATTGAATAATTTTCCTGTTGCTAATTCTCATCTTAATATTATTCACTGAGTGTATTTAATATATGTTTCTTAGCAATCAAGATACGCGAACGTACAATTTTTCGTTTGAGAACCAGAATAATTTGACAAAGGAAACGATGAAAAGCAACACGTTTATACTTTGAACAAAAAATGCGTACTATTTAATAAGCTAGCACTTACTTGGTAGAACTTCATTATTATAAGAAAAATATTATTGAGCTCTTCAGTTTTATTATATTTTGTTTTTTTACGTTATAGGCTTTCGCCGCCGTCAGAAATGTATACAGTAAAATCTCTTTGAAGTCTATCATCCAAAAAAATTGATCCCACTTTTAAACATATCACTTTTGACCCCTTTTTTAATATTTCTTGTTCAATCATTTACAGAGACATTATTAGTCAAGGTATAAATCTTATAATTTTTTTTAATTTTGAGTTTATTTAAAAAAAATAACAATATTAATAAAAAAATGTTATTTGAAGTTTTTCCTGCATTTTTTGGTTTTTTAAATAGTTTTTTGAGAAACGTAGAATTGAAGTTTTACTCTAGTATATCCGTTTGCCGAAGCACATAGCTATCAACAACTTTATCAAGAATTATGAAACTATATGATTTAATATTACTACATTATTAAAAATACAAATATGTAATATGAATTGTTTCACATGACATACAGCTATATATAAACCTGACAAAGGCACATGATATAACATGTAAAAACTCACACTTCAGAAATAGAATCAAATGGCGATATGTTCAACTAAATTTATTTTATATTTATGAAAATTAAAGACTTAACAGGCTGCTTAAAATTTTTCTTTTTTGGATTAGAAATATAAAATATGTTCTATTGGCAAACCTAAAAAAATACGCATATCACAATTTTTTTTTACTAATAATACCACTAAATGAACATAAAGAAGTTTGCTTTAAAGCTACTCAAAAGAGTGTTGATCGATTATTATCTGTCAGTTGAATTCTGATGATTGATTTGATTTTTGATTTAAATTTGGCATATGTTTTTTATGCTATATTCTTTTATTTAATTTTTAAAACATTGTTTCGATAATTCTACAGAGTATGCAGGAAATTGATAACAGCAACAATATCATGCTGAACAATATCATATGAAAATTATCACAGCTTTACTCTAAAGCTTTTGGCTTTAATATTATATATTATTTACCATATGAGTTTACGCCTATCTAGTACAAATAATTTTATAATGGAATTAATGACCAAGGATAATAATTTTCCGATTAATTTGCATTAATAGTAATTATCAACGGTATAATATACCTCTACGTCTGCTAAAAATATTTAAAAAATGCACCTATTGAATTGTTTAAGACAAAAAATCTGATAATTTTATTGTAACCTTACCTTATTTCTGTTACGTATGCAAGAATATAATTTTTCAGTACAACATAAAGCTTGTCAAACAGACATCACTATTATAAAGTGAGAATGAAGAATTTGTAATACAACCGTGGTATTTTTGCGATTTGTTGTTTTTTGGTTAGTACTACAAAAAATATTTTCTTTTAACCATATATCTAATAACTTTTGAAGTATACATTTTGTATCGTTTCACTGTGCAATAATGGAGTTGTAGTAAGTAAATTTTAATTCAATAAATGATTATTAATAATCGAGAGAAGACTTAAACAAAAAGTCACGTAAAACTTGAAAGAAAATCAATTAATACTTAAACTGTCTCGTATTATTAATATATAAAAAAAAAAGTTAAATGTTAAGACAAATAGCGTCGGGGCGAAATTATTTATTTGATCACATTCTGGTAACAAAAAAAGACAGGTAAAGTTTTATTTAAGTAAGAGTTTATATTTTATTCAACACATATTTCAGTGAATACACAACCACACTCGTTTTAAATAAATTCTTTTTTGTTTACGTCATATTATTAATAATATGTTGTTGAAATTTAAGCCAATCGATAACCTTCACCACATAAAACACATATTTTTATCAATGGTAACAGAAAGACGATACATGTTTGATATCTTTTAGATATTTATGTATCCAAATAGAATAACTGTTTTATTTTTCTTTCAGTATCTTAAAAATAAAATAGTATAAATAATGAAAATTAACTACGCTACGAATGATTCGTGTACATGTGAAAAATGGGACTTTTTATGATTTTACTTTATCAAAAATATAAACGGTTTTTTAAAACAAACAAAAATTGTATGCTAGGCAATGTTTAATATAACTGCAAGTTTGTCATCTTCATTCAGTTACGCTTCATATTGTTGCTCTTTGAAAATTTTCGTTTGGCTTGGACGTGTTTTGACTTTTACATTGAAATCATGACTTTTAAGGCATCTGAACTAGTGTTCACAAGTAACTCGATATGGAACATGTTTACCATAAGCTTTTCAAAATTAAAACAATGTCGGCGCCGGTTTCGTTCATTGTTTTGATTTCGGTTCGTAGTATTTTCAGTCTACGTGATTTGACTTTATTTATTTACAGTTTGTATAGGTTATTCTTCAATTCATATTATACATTTCAAACTATCTGTCTTACATAAATATAACAATAATTTTTTGTTTGTTCCGTATGCGTTCGTCAACCACTAATATGATTGCAATGAAACGTTGGTAAGTTTTTGTGCTCACCCCTGCAAAGGTTTCTAATTCTACAACTATTAATTAGACTTGGACATGTTTTGCTTATTACGAACATTTTAAATTTCATCCAATTACGATAAAAAAAATGTTGTTTTGCATGCGCTTATTTATCACACAATTGCAATATAACTGACAGACATTAACTTAGACTTTTCATATATAGAATAGAAATTAATACAAATATATATATTACACATCACTCAATAACTTCTAAGGCTGATATTTGGATGGTGCTATTATTGACAAATTTAATGATTTTAGATTATACCGACCTTCAATCAATGAATGTCAAAAATTCATGAAATTTTGATCATAAGTTTACAAGTTTCAGTTGTTTTAGTAACGCTACTTTTGTAATTTTCAAAATAATGTAGAAATCTAAATTTGTTGATAAAATATTGCTTTCTAATGAGAAAAAATACAGTTCTTGCAAAGCAATGGCTTGAGTGTTATTCAGGCTCTGATAGGAATATGGTTTGCTAATTTTATATGCGGCTGTACAAACACGATGTTATTGAACTCTTTAATCACTCGAGTTTGGCAGTTTTTATCGAATATATATATACATAAAATAAAAAAAACCAAATGTTAATGAATTAGATATATTCGAAACCAATATTAAAAGTCATGATTTAAAAACTTCCAAAAATATATTACAAAAGTCTTCTAAGCTTTGACCAAAAAAGACGTGCTCAACGAGCTTTCGATAAAAGCTTCGTCGACTTTAGTTTTAGAATCGATTCATTTCGAAAGTAATATCAGTATTTGAATAGCATGAACGTCGAATCAGAACCAACTACTTGCATTAGTAACTTCACTGTAACATTAAACTCTACAGGGCGAAGTTTTCAAAACTAATCGCTTTCTGTTACTGGGTTAATGAAATTGAAGTAGAAATACATTAATTTGTTAAAAGCCAAGCAATGTTTGCTTTACGATTTGGCGTACACACAAATAAGATGGATATTATTTGTAAGTAATTCAGACGGATTGGTAATATCCATTACTGGTTCCGTGGAATTTTAGCCGCTGTGATTTTTCGCTTTGTCAATTTTCACAGCTTGTTTGCAAAATTGTTTTTTTTTTTACATTTGTTTTTACATTAAATTTTTTGGAATAAATTTTCAGAACTTTTAAACAAGAGGATAAATACAAAATCACTTACAATAAAAATATTATCGGGAATATTACTATCCAAAGAAAAAAAAAGCTTTTATTTATTGATTGAATTGACATTTAGTTGGTAGAACTTCATAATAACACGGTGAAAAAATAGCACTATATTTTAGCTTTGACAAATTTATAAGCTATATAGTTGGCAGCTATTTCAGCTTACGCCTTTACTATTTTGTACTACTATCATATTATTACACGGTGAAAAAATTAGCAATGTATTTTATTTCCAGATTTTTTTTTTTTAAATATAGTTGATAGCTATTTCGGCTCAAGCCATCGTCAGAACTATGCTTAAACTAACATTTGCTTATCTATATAAAGCTGTGTTTTTAAAAATAATTTAGTAGAACTAAAATACATTGCTATTTTTTTCACCGTGTTATAATCGAGTTCTACCAAGTGAATGCCAATTCAATCAATAAATCGTATTATTATATTTAAATAATGAAACACCATTTCTACAATTACACATGACTAAATTTAAGACAGGTTTCTTAGTCTTATATTGAGCCTTCTGAATGATGAATGAAGTGTCCTAGTGTTATTTTAATATATTACTATATATTCAATCATAATTGATGTGTTCAATCAATAAGAATGGTAAGTCTTCATTATTGATGAGTAAAAAAAAATTAAATCAATTTTAAATAAATCATTGTTCTGACGATATCCATTCTTAATAAAAATACGGTGATGAATATCATCATTAAATATGCCCAAATTTAAAAAAATAACTAAAACTATTTTTTCCATCGGCATTAATTTTGTAGAACTTCAAAGTAAAAAGCAAAAAATATTAAAGTATTAAGTAGCAGAAGATTATATATGGTTTTTGATAGCTAAATCAACTTCCGTCATCATAATTATTTGTCTGTATTGTTTCATTTAGAATTTTGAAAAATTAGTGTCATTGTGTTAAAGTAACAAGCTAGGCCGTTGGAACAGGAGAGAGGATGTGTTGTGTGCCTTTTCTGCACAGCTATATATAGATAAGCGAATGTTAGTTTAAACATAGTTCTGACGATGGCGTGAACCGAAATAGCTATCAACTATATTTGTAAAAATAGTTTTGTAGAACTAAAATACATTGCTATTTTTTCACCGTGTGTCTGTAAAGATGTAAGCAAAAATAGCTATCAAAAATCATTTATAAAAAAATCTGAGCTAGAAATTAAGTGAGAGTTTAAATGTAAATATATAAAACTCTTTGTTAAATGAAAGGTTAGTTATGATTTCATTTTTACCTCCTCTTGTACGGTAAAAATTACAAAGTAAATAAATCTACAATAATTATAAAATAAAGTTGAAAGACGTTTTACGACAGCATTTTTACCGAGTCATGTTTGTTTTCTACGATGGTGTGATTACAAAATAGCGTTCAAGAAAATTTTACAGTATACAATGAATATATCAAAAGAAAATTAATGTTTTTCCTATATCTACTTAATTATTTCATTATTTATTTAGGGCAAATATATATTTATTTTCAAAGCAATAAATTATGTTTCTAATAGACGTTCATACAAAAACATTAATTATAACTCAACATTTCCGTAAAAATACGTAATTTTACACGCAAAAATATAATGTAAAAATGATATAAAAATATTTTTTTTTACAATAGTCTATTAACGAAACTACACCAAAACAAATAAACTGTATGAAATTGAACTTTTACTGTCAAAATCTTTATACAAAATTTTTGTACAGTTAAAAAAAAACATTTTTTATTCGGTTCATAAAGCGTTTTAAAAAAATACATAATACAAAAAAGTTTTTAAATCGTTATAATCTGGTACAAACCAGTTCATAATGGCATGAAAACGCATATTTATAACACTGTCATGCTAGAGAAAATAGGAATACAGTGCTTGTTAATGTTTTCGTACATGCAAATAACTATTAACATACATGCATATAAAATGTATCTCAATTTAAAGCTTTTTAGAGTCACAATGTCAGTAATCAATTTAAGTGTTTATTTTATCAAAATGTAACATAACATGCATATAAGAATAAAAGGATTTAACATATCAATACTCCGCAAAAAAATACCTCAACTCAAATAAATTACATCTCACTATATCAATTGACGGTCGTTAGTGGAGTTTCAATATCATTTTTTTATTGCTAAAACTTTGTACATATCACACAAATGCAATATATCTGACAAACAATAAACAGTTAGCATTGTTAAAATAAAATAGAACATATACTATATAATGAGTATAATGGGTGATAGCTTAAAGTACATAATCTGTTCAATGACTATATTCGCAATCCGAATTGTTCGTTTACCGATCGTCGTGCAGTGTTGCCGGATGCGCATCATTTCGTCCTGGAAATGACATCACGGACCGATTGAAAAGGGCGCCGTTTTCAAAAGTCTGTCGAATCTAAAACGTTGATTAGTTTCACAGATAAAAAAGTGGATTAGAAAAATCGTTTATGTTCGTTATTCGAATATATGTTCGCTGTTCGAACACAAAAATCTTTTTTCGTGATATTGTTTTTTGCCCGATTTATTCGCAGTCAGAACTATTCGTTAACCGGTCACCCACTGTTTATATATATATATATATATATATATATATCCTAAGGTAAATTTTAAGTAAACATTCAAAATAATTTTCATTACTACTGATTTTATAATTATGATAAATTAATCGTGGCATTTTCAATAATTTTAACTTAATTGAGCCACTAATGGTGTTATAACAACTTCTGTTCATCTACTTTCTGTCAACTGTTTTGTTGGTAAACATTTTTCCCTGAAACGAAGACATATTTCTTCAACTTCAATTACAGATAAGTAACATATTTTAAATGCAAAAATATGTCGATAAATCATAAAGTAATATTTAATATAAACAAACTAAATATAAACGGTAGTTTTATTAAATACACTCGTATGAAGTTTATTTGTAAAATATATGAATGGATCTCTTAACATATTATTCTCAAGTTTCATTGAATGATTTATTCAGCGTCAACGTATAAAATAATTTTCTGTCCTAACTTACCCTATCGGAATCCTAAAGTGGAAAACTGCAAGAGAATTTATCATAATGGTTCATCTATTTGTCTTTACTCTATCCGAATAAAAAAGTCTGCTTATGTAAATATTATATATATTCATGATAAAAAGCAATGATGCATGCATGATGCAAAAAAGCGGTTAAAATTTTGTGAAAATTAAAAATTGTTTTAATAAAGAGACTTTTATCATTCAATAGACCACAGCCGATTAATTCAGTATCCCTGCTTGAACACATCATGCATTGTATCATAATTATTTAAATCAAATACTTCCAACATGCGCGACAACTTCAAATTGCAAATTTGATTCGCATATATGTTTTAATCAAACATCAAAACATTGCTTCATTTGACATCAATGAATTTTCAATTGAATTCGATATATAACAGGTAAAATGTTTATTTATAATCTTATCAATCGTGTTTCAGTTATGACTCAAAATGTTTTTCATATTCATAATATGTTTACCAGCGCGAATTTTGTTTAACATTTGTAAAGTAAAAATCATTATTTCAAAATGCTAAATCACGAAAATCATTGTTACCTTATTTTATACATGTTAAGTTCAAGTATTGCTCTGAAATAAAAAAAAAATTACGTGTATTCAGTGAAATTATCAACTATCATCATTATTTTATTTCAATCTCTCATTCTTTTAACTATAATTTAACCGAAGAAAACCCGATAAAATAAATATTTACCATTAAAATAAAACAAGTTATTTAAAGGATTTGATCAAAACATAAAGGATGAAGATTTTTTGAATAAGCAAAACACAACTAAGTCACCAATTTTGAATGAAAAAGTTAGCCTTTTTTTTTTTTAATTTGATTCAATCAGTCAACATTTAAACTGATCTTTACTGAGCTATACTTAAAATAATACTCAATATAATTTAATGATTATTTTTAGTAATATTCCCTATATTACAGGAAAAAAATCGAATCACTTTGTACAGCATAGTTACCATAGATAAGTTTTGATAACACAAATAAATGTGAATAAATCATTTTTAGAATTCGAATTTATACATCGGCAATACTTTTGTTCTCTGAATTTAAAATGACGTAAAATGATAGGGGCGATTAGGGTGAAGTTGGCGTAAGTACAATACAGGATGCTCCAGCAAAGTTTTGAGGATAACAATCGTACAGTCATGGTTACGAACTTGCATAATCGCCTTGAAGTCTGATGCAAGTAACAGAAATGCGTGGTGGCTTTTGGCACTTCGTTGTTTTGCATAATCCTCCACAGGACGAATGCCAGCTGCATGGGATTTTGTTTGCAGTGATACCAACTTTCATGAAAGCAGCTTACATGAAACATCTCCGGAAGTAAACAATCAATTTAATATTCAATTGCTTTTAGTAAGTAAAATTGGAAGCAATTAAATACTTAAAGACAATTTTATATTTCTCATAAACAACATCTGTATTTAATATTATATTGATTGAATTGGCATTTACGTGGTGACTCCATTATAACACTATGAAAAAATAGTAATGTATTTTAGTTCTACAATTTTTTTATAAGATATAGTTGATATCGATATGATGATATACCTAGCTTATATCGTGCTAGAAATAAAAGACTACTAACCCAATTGTTTTTCAAATAAAACTGTCATCGAATATACTTTTCACTTTTATATCACATGATGTTTTGCAATGTCAAGAATGATCTCATAGTTTCTTGAATATAAATTACACTTTGGTTGCCCCACTTCCGCTCGTTATGTGCATGTGGCCGCTTTCTATAAGGCAACACTGGTGAAAAAAGAATCAATTCTATCCCTTTTTTTAATTTTCTTGTCCCGATACAGAGCATTACGAACCGATCTGTAAGCCATGTACTATTGTGCTTAAAAGAGAAGGAAAAAAAGAAAATGTGACTTTCTCAGCCACTTAGCATACGTTATATTAAGTGTCCTGTATATCTCTGTAATGAAAATTCGTCGTGACCAAAAAGTTGAATCTGCTCCACGTTGAGCCTAAAGTCGAATCGAGTTTTTCGATTATTTGCAAATTTATCAAATGCACCAAAGATAGCTTTGATTACTAAGTCTTTCTAAGTCAGCGTGGCTTTTCGGGCCGGTATGAGGACGAACCATAGCAAACAGCTCTGCTCGTGCGGCATTCATCTTTGAGCAGTTCAATAGTACATAATTTTCGTCGTGATGGTTGTGGTCACCAGTGCAATTCGGTCGTTTAAACTACTTGTCCAGCCCAAATAGTTTATCGTTGAACTTGCCATGGTCGTTTTTTAATTATTTTGAAATTTCTGGTTCAAATGTCAGTCGATTTATTCGTTCTAGTCTATTCTTACAAAATCAATGATAAATTAATGTCTTAGAGACTAAACAAGCTGTGCAATGAAAAACTACTAAAAAATAATACAATTGAAACAGTAACAAATAAATAGTAGTATGAAATGAAATATAACAAAATAATTGTTTTGTCAGATAAATGATAATTGGGAATAGTTTTAAGCTTGTTAAACATTTAAATAAATCCAACTGTTTATTCTTTGAAAAAAAATAAGACGCCAAACAAACAAGTGACAACCGATTTTTACAGAAAAAAATCTTTTGACCTGCCTCTTTTAAGATTCAAAAAAGGAATTTTACCAAACCGATAACTAATACAATATTTGACTTGGCCTAATTCATAAATGAAAATCAGTTCATTTCCTGATTTGTATCCAATCGTTGTTTCGCACAAAACAATATTTGCGAATATTTAATAAATATAAAAGCTTATCTCAAACAATCGAGGATAAGAAGAGAGGTTGACGCTGAAAGCTAACAAGAGCTCGTCGCGGAGGTGTTTGCACACCGCAAGTTATGAAGCGTATTATCTGATAAAACCGCTAGTCAATAACATTGATAACCCCTGATTATATGTATCAAAGCAACGCCCTGTTCTTATGTTATGATATCGGATTAGAGGAATAGGGGTGAATCCTTCATATTCCCTTAAATATATATTTCAATTATTTGCACTCCCGATACGGAATATCAAAGCTCTAATTAATATCTCGAAATATGTTGTTTTATAAGAAATATGTTATATTGTATATTGTACACGATATCAATACTGTAAAAGATTTAGGATGTCGTTGGTAATGAAACAGTAATATTTAAGATCACAAACTATTTATTTAATTTGAATTGTTTGTGCTTTGGAAGATTCCACATGTTTTGTCATCAAAGACCAGGGTTTCGCCTTTTAGCATCTTCAAGCATTCTATCGCACTGATACAACAGAACTGACTGTTCCATCCATATAATAGATGAAACCCGAATCGTACAAAGTTTCAACAATTCAAATTACATATTGAAATTCCATCAAATGCCTTCAGTTGATAATGTAAACTCAATTTATTCCATCTTGAATTTATTAGTCGATTAATTCTAACAAAAGTTTTATGTGATGCATTATACTACAGTCACATGCATCCCACGATTTAAATACTAGGGGCTAATGCGAGAGATTAAAAAAAATTGACCGACACTAAGCGGCTAAAAAAACAAACCCTTTGTTAGGAATGTAAGAAATATGCCAATTTTTGTATGCAAGGGTTTCTTTGCATAGCGATAATACTCCCTTTCATGATGCACGCAGGGCCAATTTGGAGATACACAAACACCGTAAAACATTTTAAAACGCTTCAGACTAAAAACAACAACACTGTTCTAGTAGTAACGTATCGTGGTATGCACAAAACAACAAACTCTTCAGAGACTTAGATTTTAAAACAGTCGAGGATTATCTTACGGAACTGTTGAAGAAATTCAACAGCTCTTTGCTGACCTCAATCTACTCTCAACTTCAAAGAAAACGACGAGACTTTACAACAGACTTTGGCAGATTTCTTACTTACGTTTTGGAAGTCTGTTGCAATAATGTAAAAACTATATCGCTCAAATAACGAAAACAAAATTCTCAAAATTAAGTCACATTTTAAAATAATGTATTTTTTTTTAAATATTTCAATATTTAAAAACAATGTTTTGTATTATTTCAAAAATAATATGTAATCAAGAATTGTTCTGGTTTCGATAATCGCCATCATTATTGGCGTGAACAGTACAAAATTAAAAAATGTTTTTTTAATAAAATAACTACAAGATGCACAAAACAAATTGTGTAAGAAAGAAGAAAATACAAATAGTATTATATCAAATGATATATTTTTTTATGATATCGACTGAAGGTGCTTAATGGAATTTCAATATCAAATTCGAATTGTTGAAACTTTGTACGATTCCACATGCTTTGTCACTATATTAATTATTATTTGTTGTTTCCTGCTTGAACCCTTTCAAGAATGACTCATTAATAGCATCAATCTTTAATGAAACTTATCACAGGCAATTGAGTTAATTATTATTAGACCAATATTATTAAATTTGTTTTAGCTGCCATTTAGTTCTTGCCTTGGGGTCTATGTTTTTCTTTAATTGATACATTTGGTATGTAGACGATACTAACAATTGTACATCAGTTCTGTTGCATCCGTGTGGTAGAATTCCTAAAGATGCCGAAAAGCAAAACCCGAGTCGTCAGTGAAAAAACGTATGGTCGTACAAAGTTTTAACAATTCAAAAATCAAATGGTTTACAGTTAAATGTTAATGACCTTTTATTACTAATTTTTAACCGAAATGCAACAAAATTAAATCCATGAAAATTTGAGAAATATTTATTTCAAACTCATTAGCAAGAGTAACGAATGGAAAAAAATTACAATCATGTGATTTCAAAAAGAAGCAAAAATGATCGTGGTAGATTGGTAGAAGAAGACTCATTATATTTAGTAATAAAACAATTAAATATATCATGTATGACAATTTCGGTTACGTAATTAGATTATTAGGAACCACAATCTTTTTTCCTATGAACCAATACTTGTAGTGTGGACGAATTCGGCATATATGCTTAGGTGGGAAAATTGGTGCACTCGAGCGCGCGAAACAGAGAACGATGGTAAAACAAATTACTCTAGATAAAAGCGAAGAAGAAGAAAGAGAAATGGCGGGAAATGGTGCGGTGTTTGGGATTTCCCGCCCACAAGAGATCTAGCCGGGAAAAATAAATGTTTGCTCAGACGATCGCCAGAGGTGAAGTGGCGCTAATGCAATTGCTGTTTCCGCTAAATGTTTCTTTTGGCGGGAAAATTCTCTGTTTGAGCTGAATGACATCGTAAATGTTGCTATAAAAAAATCTTCCGTACCTCATACATCTGCTGAAAATTCTTGATTTATAGTGAAACAGGTCTTCATATATCGCCAAAAATATTAACTGTACTTTATACGGTTTTTATTTAAGAAAATTTGAATCGCAATTTTTTATCTAATTTTGAATCTCAATTCAATATGTCACATTATTTATAGATAATCTTTTAAAACAGTTCATTACCTTTAGAATGAATACTATCCCTTCTTGGTAAGAAATCATGATATTGATATAATAACACACTCATTTAAGTACTATTTCTAAAATTTTATTTTTCTATAATCTGGACCGATTATACCCATCGCGAAAGTTATCAACTGATACAATACAAATTAAAAAAACGTTATTTATACTAACATTAGTATTTTAAGTACATGTTTACGATGAGACATTATCAAGATATCGTTTTAGGTCTACTCGTCGAATTTCCATAGATTTGTTTATTCAAATTGTAATAATCTGTAACGAGAAAAACAACATACCTTGGCGTATGGAAAGTATTCTTACTTTTTCAATTTCAATATGTCGTATATCCATATGTGTGAGTAAAATATACGGAGAGGTGTATATAAATATAATGTCAACGTAATCCGGATTCATTGAGAATTGCTCAGCTCCGCAGCGAGTATAACTTCTGTCCGTAATGACAAAAGAAAAATTCAATAAATAAATAAATCTATTAGGGACGTTGTTGCGTTGTAGATCTTGACGCTATTCTATTAATTTGGTTTTTTTTTTAAATGGTTAGTAAAAATTCATTTTTACTTGAAACAAATTATCGCTGTAACATATACATATGGTATAATGCGATCATTAAAATCGAATACGTGTAGTCAGTAAAGGATAAGCAAGTGATGGAGTTACGTCAACAAGAGTTATGGGGGTTGAGTCGAACATTTGGGAACGGACCGTTACGGTAACGCTACGTTACGCATTTATGTCCGTTAATTTGTAACGGTTTGCTCCAGCAGCGATTCCCTTTAATTCATCTGCTCGCAGGGCCGCATTCAGAGACCATGACGTTGATGACCCAAATCGCAAATATCGCCAATTATTCGCTCGTATTCATTAGGGAATCAATATTTCGTAGAATCTTCGCTAAATTACTTCTAATAGCGAGACTTGATATCTACGCAATTATATTATAATAACGCTCAAAAAGCCTCACTTAAAATAAATGGTCTATATGAAGACCGATGTATAAAATATTGTATGTGTTTATAGCAGGGCTTTAGAGTCAAATTAAAGTCGGAGTAAGAGTTGTGTTTTTAGTCTACGCCGGAGTCAGAATCGTGGAAAACAAGCGAAAGAAAGAACCAACTGTTACTACAGTACTTTTTTTCTTAACTTAATTTATGATATCGACAGAAGGTGCTTGATACAATTTCAGTATCAAACTTGAATATTTACAACTTTGTACGATTCCACATGCTTTGTCACTAACGATTCAGGTTTCACCTTTCGGCATCTTCAGGCATTCTATCACACGTAAGCAACAGAACTGACGTAAAATAAACAGTTAGCATCGTATATATACTAAAGTTATTAATTACAGGAAAATACTTACCCCAAGGCAAGTAGTAACTTACAGCAAATTCAACAATATTAATTTGATAATAATTAACACAATTGCATGTGATAATGTTCATTAACTTATCCTGTTAATGAGTCATTCTTGAAAGGGGTTTTTCAGCAAATATCAATCAACTAACATTAAAATATGAATGTTTTTTTTTCATTATTTTAAGATCAGGACCGTTTTGTCTTATCGCTAGTATTATCAAACCAATGAAATATTGTGTTGTTTTTATTTAAGTAAAATCCATTTCAACAAGAAGAGAGACATCGAGTTAGCACCTTCGAAGTAAACAATTTCAATTCAAATATTAAAAACTATAAAAAAAAAATTGTTGTTGTAGTTTTGAATAAAAAATACATTTTATTCAGAGCTTCCCACATTTCTCGTTTTCTGCATTTGTCGTTTTTTCAGGGTTCCTTAAAAACTTTGAATCAAGGTTTCATTGTCTGTATTACAATTTGTATTTTAATTTTGTAATTCGTGTGTATTTGCCGTAGTGTTGCACTTGCTTTTTAGTGAAATCACTCCCGAGAACATTCTCATAATATATTATAATATTATCATTAATTTAAATATACATTTATTCGTAAAAAAAAACATTATAATAGCTACTTTTCAATGATATTAAATTCTTTTCTGAATTTTCTATGAATCCAAAGACCATAGATTGATACTTTTAATCGGAGGCCTATTACATTTTCACTATCTGAATTGGAGTACCATATTTTCACTGAGATAAACTTTCGCTGATACTCATATGTATATCAATATTATGTTTTAATGCAAAGCATAAAAATACTTTTACGTTTATGTCAGTCAAAATTTACAGAACATTTATAAAAAAAATACATGAGAATTGGACTGAAAAAGTAGGTACTGTAAAAAGAATTGACTTTCCAACCAAAAATTTATTTATTTCACGTCAAGATAGAGTATCTATAGTGAAACTTTAAATAACAATAAAACACAAAGCTGTTCGTAACATTACATATGTGATTTAATACAGCGTTATTAACCAATTGAATTGGTTCAGTTTTATGCAAAACTGATATAAGACTAAGCAAGTCATAATAAGTTATATTATAAGTTATAATAAGTTATAATAAACAAATTGTTAAGATTTCTCTCAAACTATCTCCTGAAGTGTAAATTTATATATTTTTAATTCGTCATATATAAACGACACATACTTTTTGATGACTTTCAATTCCAAAGCTCATATATTATGTAATATAATCCCGAATTTGCATAAAGGCAGAACAAGGTAAGGATCGATAAAGTTTTTTATTTGTTTTAATCTAAATATGATTTTTTTTATAATAACTCAATATTTCAAAAACGTTCTTACAATTTGCCACTGCTCTAGAATTACCTCTGTCACTTTCCAATGAACTATAACAATGAAAATTCATCCGTTGTTTTCGTTTTGTCGCTGCCACAACAATTAATGTCACGAGAATTGTATGTTACGTTATTCCGATTCGTGATTAAAACTTTTGTTTGTTTATGAATAACAGTGGTTTTGCCTAAATGTTTAAGCAAAAAAAATATTTTTATAATTAGTATCGTCAGAAACATGATTTAAAAATGATTATCATTAAAAAACAGATTGCATACTCCTCAACGGACACAACACGCACATGTCTACCACATTAAAAGTAAGATAAAATATTACTATTTTCACAATTTCTTTTTATCGTTATCAAACATTGGTTTTGCTAATCTCGAGAATTATCAAGTTATCATATAATTCGATATAAATCTTAGATCAGTTGAAATAACTCGCGTTTTGTAAAACCGGCACCGACAATAAAAACATATAATTGTGAAAGTATAACTTAAATTCGTTTTTTTTATTATCATAAATATAGTGTTTTTCTACCAAAACGTGACAGTTTACACCTAATGAGTGATGTATGTAAAAAAATACATACTTGCTAATTGTGTAAATAAAAGATTCAACAAAACCCTACATTATGTTACATTACAAATTATGAATAATACGATCAAATAAGACAACGCTTTGATGCTTTTATCTGTCCCTAAAAACTTTCGTACATCAATCATTAACGTTACTTAAAATCTTTAATTAAATTTCAAGATAGAGTAAAAAAGCTCCTCGAAATATCACACGGTGAAAAACAAGCAGTGTATTTTAGTTCTACAAAATTTATATGGTATATAATTGATAGCTACTTCGGCTTACACCCCCATCAGAGCTATGTTTAAACGTACATTTTCATCAATATATAGCGGTGTAGAAAGGGTACACAATACATCATTGTTTTATATTGTGAAAATAAAGTATTAAATGTGGCAAATTGATTGAATGTATACTTCTCGAAGTAAGAATTAATCTGTTTTTTTTTTAATTGAGTAGGAATAAACGTTAGTAATAACATTCCTCGAAATTTTGTAAAATTTTTATCTCTCTGTTCAGTTTGATGTCTTAACAAAAACGAAAATGGAAAGGTTATTATACAATGAAACTTAATTATAATTTCTGTTTGCACAATATTGCAATTGTAAATTCACGTTTCATAGAAATTTCGATTTGATTATGCTTCTACTGTGTTAATGAATTTCTTAGATATTGCCAATACTGTGCATATTATATTCCATTTTGTAGATTCAATACAACTCGAGTTCAAATACATTTAAGAAGTATTTTCGATCCAAGCTATTATTAAATTTTGAGAGAGTTCTTATATAATACAACTAGTACTTATTCTCAGAGAATCGTTGTGGGTTTTATTACAAACTTTTTATTCCCAATACGGTTTATCATCCACGAAAATTTTGTAAATGACTTGTTTTTGTATCAAATATAATTAAATATGAACCGCTTTAGATTTATTGTTATCGAAACGAAAAAAAACCTATAAAACAATCATAAAGCCTATGTCAAAATATTAACATAGATTTAATGTTGATATAATATTTATATTAAGTAACATTTTTAAGCCTGTCTAGATCATAAAATATATTGTGGAAATTAGAACCAAAAAATATATTTTTATTATTTGAAATAAAATAACATTGGCAACATTATTTCTCCACTTGGTGTTACTATATGTGATCCGTGTTTCGCTTGTTTGAGAAGCATCTTTAGACTAACTGAATCGTAAGGTTATTCATTACTTTCATTATAAACAAACAACTATAAATAATTTTTGATATCGACTGAAAGTGCTTGATGTATTATCGACGTTAAATTGGATTTGTTGAATTTTGACATATTCATAAAACAGAACATTCAGTTCTGTTGCATTCGTGTGATAGAAAGCCTGAAGATGGCGAAAGGCGAAACTCGAATCGTTAGTGACAAAATAAGTGGAACTGTGTACGGTTTCAATAATAAGTGGTTAACGATGGGATTAAGCATCACGTGACGTAAAACAAGAATTAAATTTATATGATTGTCGTCTCATTTAACTGACCTTGAGTAAGGGATACAAGGGAAAATCGTGGAGAATAAGTTGATTATCCAGATTTTTTAATTAAATTAAAATAAATTTTATTTATCTCAAAATTTTCTTGATATGGCAATTTTTAATCCACCGTCCTTTGATGGAATAATTCAACAAAGCGTTTTTTTAATTTCTTTCGGCCCGTTCAATCTCTAAAAAATTAAAGACAATGAAAGTGATTAGCTTACTACTATTCCTTCATCCTTCCTTTACATCCTACTTTCTAGAACTACAGAAACTAAGTAACAACCAGTTTCTGAGAAGACCTTAAAAACTATAGTTTAACGAATATAAAAAAAAACATATAGGAAAAGAAATCTGTAATGATTTTTGTCAAGGTAACACAGTAAGGAATGTAGGGTTTTAAATAAGTCATTTCCACCCTTGATATGCATATATTATAATAAATCATAAGCTTACTTTCCTTTTCATTCCAACCACATTAGTTACACGCCATCCTACAAATGTGTCTCTTTAGTCGTATTGCATATATTCAAATACAACTAGCTAACTCGCGGTATGAGAAAACGATGAAACCCTTCGTTGTACGTATGTATTATATTTTTTAATGCGTTTGGGCTTTCAATAATATAAAACGCAACATTTAAATGTTAAATTAAACTATTATTTGTAGGTGTTACCAAATACTAAATTTATAAATGGCTTTTAACCGTTTCACTGCCGTGAGGTATTCATATAGCGATGCCTGGCACACGGCAATTTTCTTTTCAATCATAAAATGTTACAATTAATATTTGGAAATATATTAAGCGTATATTAGAAAGTCATCTCAAATGAATACAAATAAAGTCATTTGTGTATTCATTTATAAAAAAAATCTCAAATTCCTTAAAAATATTAGATTCAAATCATTTCAATAAAATCTGAAACGAATGAAAAATAAAGCAATGAGAATTTATCATGAAATCCAAAATGTTTAAAAACATAAATAAATACACCAGGAAAATCTACAGCAATCAATAGAAAATCAATAATATTTCATAATTGTTCACGGCTTAGTTTTAATCGTGACTCCAAGACAACCAAGTAACTACAAAGAATTACATGATTTAAAAAAGTTGATATGGTCAAGATATTAAGTATTTTAGCATGACGCGTTAACACGTCAAATCTCTCTATCCAGTCTTGTGATCAGCCTGTTATGTAACGCTTAAACATGCTTGTGACAGTCATTCGGTTAATAATTTAAGAATATTTTTTTGATGATGCTGTTATGCTGAAAAAATAAAACACAATCCCTAGCATACTACTTCTATATTTGTTATGTGATTAAAGTCAAGTAAAAACTGCTATGAAACTTTGGCCATTGAGCAGCTTTTTTATGCATACTACGTGTTAAGATTTTCAAAAACGAGACGTGTACTACACTGTCTGAAACGCAGGTGAATTCTTTTCTTATAAAATATATTCATAACAAGAATTTCAGTGATATTTTTGATAAAGTTTCTAAAAGGCTGCTTGTTAGAAGCGATTCTATACATTTAGGTTGCAAATTCTATATATAATACATGAAAAAGAAAATAAATAATGATTACGTACCAAATATCACGGTGTGTATCTGGATTTGGAAATACTAGCATGATGAAGCTTTTTTCTGTTAAGCTTATAAACAATAATAAAAATCGATTAACTAATAAATTGGACTTACCGCTTAATAATTGTCTCGTTATTGCTTAAAGTTAAGGTTTTTAGAAAGCATTTTATCTGCCTAAAAAACAAAGTTAATGAACTGTTCCTTTTATGGTAAAGACAAATGCAGGGAGATTAATAATGAATCAAAGAAAGTTTTAAATAATAAGTATCACTTCATCAAAATAGTTTATAAAAAAGACCTAAATTCTCAGTTGTTTCAGTTTAAGTGTGCTAACGGAAAGGGGTTGTGTAGTGAAAATATAACCTAACAAATATTTAGTCAGTTATAAACCTTTGCGATGAGTATAACAGATATTGATCTATATACATATTATAAAGTCCGGGAAGTATTTCGTAAGACTCAGTCGTTTCTTTACAGTTTTGCAAAGAATCTTCAAACTTCCTTACTGTTCTATAACAACACATCCATTTTTTTCTTTGGAATAAACAAATATTTTTCCTTTTTCAAATGCCAAAAACACAAAATATTTAGGCGATAAATTATTGAAATCGATAAATCAGAAAAAATGACAATTAAAAAGTATGAGCGTATGACCGGGACTATATAAAATAAACAAGACCTAAGACGGAAGAGTAAACGGTGAACGAGGTTCTTTTGTATCAAGTAATAATAACGAAAAAACAATAGTTATTTTCTTCGTTAACTGTTTCTATTATAGTCATCATTATTTCGTTAGGTTAGTGAATAGTAAAACTTGTTTTCACACGAAAATGCATTATCAAAGCGATTGAAAAATATTTAGTAATATATTGATTGAATTGGCATTCACTTGGTAGAACTCCATTATTCTGGACGGAATTCTGACGATGGCGTAAGCCGAAATAGCTATCAAACTATATTTGTTAAAAATAATTTTGTAGAACTAAAATACATTGCTATTTTTTCACCGTGTTATAATAGTATTATTTATTAATAATGAGTATATGAACGCATGAGATCAGTAACCGAAGTAAACAACATATATCTGTGTTTGCGTTCGTATGCATATGTACACGTGTGTGTATATGGAGATATAAATATAATTATAATAAATGTGTTTTCCACGTGAACAAGATTCACTGTAGATTGCTCACCTCTGCAGCGACTTACGTCTGTCAGCAATGACAAAACAATTATACTGTAAATAAGTGTATACATAAGAGATTAAAGAGATTTAAAGAACTTTGATGCTAGTGCGTCATAGATCTGAATACTCCATCAATTAAATATAAAAAAAAGAAAAAATCCGTTACCAAGTTATAAATATAACACATATTATATAGTAGGTAGTTAAACTTTTACTTAGTGCGACACTGTTAAGCTGTTTTCTTGTAGTGGATATATTAAAAAATATACAAAAAACATTGATTCGATAAGTGATTGTTACAATATTTTATTTTTAGATTCAATATTACTCAGTCTATGAGGCAGTTATATCGATATAAGCGATACAGGCAACCCTTCGGTTTAATCCGGCGAGGATATTGTTTTTTTATTCATTCTCAAGAGCAATTCTGCCAGGTAATGACGTCTGTTCAATACCAACCATTTATCGTCGATTGTTTCGATTGTTTTTTTCAAAATGACACAATGAACAGTATTTGGATTACGAACCATTTCATATTACAATCGTTACACATTATATATTTGCAAAACTCAAAATAAATATCGATTCGATCTACGGCATTGAACTTAAAAGCTTTTAATGAAAATATGAATTTTATTTTTCATTTAGCTGTGCCTGCTATATAAAATAAAATGTGTAACTAACATACACTTATTTCAACCCTTTTTCCCAAATATAGTAAACATGTCATTATTAACTTGAGACATCAAAAGTTATTCTGAAAATGCTTCTCAAAGATGTAAAGTAAAACATAACTCATCAAGTAAAATAACAAGGTTTACCATTTTTACTTAATGGTTGTATTTATAAGTGTCTATTGGATTTCTACTGGATATAATAAATACTGTCAAATAATTTAAATATTATTATATAATATATTATAATATAAATATATTGCCTAAAGGTGATTGGTGGAATTTAAATATCAAATTTTAATTGTTGAAACTTTGTATGATTCCACATGTTTTGTCACTAACAACACGGTTTCCGCCTTTTAGCATCTTCAATTAATCAGTTCTGTTGCATTCGTGTGATAGAATGCCTGAAAATGCGAAAAAAAATCCGAAACTCGAATCATTGGTAATTCAACATGTTGAATCGAACACAGCTATAACAATTCTAATTTTATCATATTTGTTGATAGCTGTTTCATATTTCATTATCGTCAGAAATTCAGCAAACCTTTATATATTGTTTTCGTAGAGATAGATTAATTAAAATGTAATATTATTAAGAGTTTTTCTAAGAAAATGAATAAAACCAATTCATAATAATAATAATAAACGTATTTATTTTCAAAGATTATGTGTAATAACGTGAGATCTTTGCTATGTTTTATGTTAAGTATGAAAAATTGATTAAGCCTAACACCTTCATTATAAAAATATTGGCATACTGGATGCGAATTTGAAGTTGTGCTGGGTGATTCAGTTTAAAGATGCTTAATGAAATTAGAATCTTTGTTTATTATTGAATAATTTTATGTGTTTTCCAGTGTAGTTGAAAGACTCTTACTTGTCTGTCAAATTCATAGAGAATTACACAGATTTCAGTCGATTTTGTATATTTTATGCCTCAATATATTATGTTGAAGCTCTTAAGCAAGTACATATCTATTTAATGAAATCATCTTTTATAAATATATTTTTTATCGCTTTTGACTGAAGTTTGTGATAACTCAATAAAAAAAATCGTTCGTATAATTTAATTATCGTAGCATTATATTTTGTACTACGACTCTAAAGGTTTAGCTGTTAAAACAACCTTTTTACGTCACTATAAGCTGAACAATCAATTGACAGAGCTTAATATTTTTAAAAAGTTTCCATTTTTCGAAACGTGAATATGTCAGCAATAAATGTGACTTTATTACCATCTTGAATTGTAGTTTGAAACTATCGAAGAGGCGTAAACAGAAAAAACCTTCCTTATTATTATTTGTAAATATTTACAAATCCATAAAAAAAAAATCATTTCAGTTTCCATTTAAATAGACACAAACACATGCAGATATTTCATATGAATATATGTAATAAAAGAACGCATTTTTATCTCGAGTAAATTTACGAAGAGCTTTTGAAAGTTTGTTTGAGTTCTCCACCCAAAATACAAACCAGCAAAAAACACGGGAGAATAAATTCGCAAAACCTTAGGATTGACTATTTCTACTCTCTTAAAAGCTGAACACTCTTTTTTCATTATTGAGCTAATTAGTTTTGATTGTAGATTAAAACAGAAACTTTTCAAAAATAAACATTTTGTGATTTACCAAATTTATTTGACTGTGTGTAGACTTTAAGCGGTGAAAATTACATTTTGTTTTTGTAGTCAATTGACGCGACGGTTAACTATGAGCGATCAATTGCTGGCGGTATATTTCTAGCGGTGAATTGTGCGCGACCAATTAATCACGTTCAATACTACAGTTTTCTTATAAATTCAAATAGCCACTCTTTCACAAAACAGTATTTAGGAATAACATTGACTGAAAAATGGGGACTTTTTTCTTACTTAAATGTAATATGTTAAAAAAAATATGTAACAACCTTGCTTTTTTGTAACTTTGTACGATTTCATGTTTTATCATTAACGACCCTGACATTACTTTATCAGTCCTGCTACATCCGTGTGATAGAATGTCTGAAGATGTGCAAAGGGGAAACTCAGGTCTTTCGTGACTAAACATGTATATAGAATGGTGCAAAGTTTCAACAATTCAAATTTGATATTTCATTTAACACCTTCAATTGATGTTATATACGTTTATATATAAGCTTATTATTCATATATTATCATCTATCTATTGTATTTTATAAGATATAAGGCACACTTAGTTGCCCGATAGATTTTAAAGAAGAGAAATTTTACTCATAGCTATTTCTAGTACCCTTTCGTGACATTTTTTGTTTTATCGTGATGCAATATCTCAGTCACAAAAATTATAGTTACTGAACTGAAAATTACCAGTAATAATTTAAAATCAAAACACAAATTGTGGTGAAGATTGTATAGAGAAAATAATAAAAATATGCGTGACGTTACATATAGGAAACATAAAATATCTCTTAAAATTTTGATATTTGTTATTATTCTTCCTTACTTTACTACAATGTAACGGTATCTAAGTGAAAAGCCTCGTTTTGTTCAATTGTAATATCATTATTATATCACTCATGGGAGAACCATTCTAGTCGGCCGAATTACAGGGAAATGTAATATTTATAAAAGGTAAAACAAATTGGTAAAATATGAAATGAAAAAAATAATGGATTTTATTCCAGTCATGTGTACACAGTCACGTAATTCAATGATGGAATTTCAATCACTATACGATTACAGGGTGTGTTTTTCGTGATTTCAATGATAACTCTCTGCTCTTTCTAAGGGATATAATAAAATTAATTCAACCCATAGTTGCTTTAGAACATATATAGTATAAATCACTGTGTCGTTTTATTATACTTTAGTTTCAGTAATAGTTGTTTATATTTTTAAACTGAAATTGAAGGAAAACATATTATTAAGCCTGCTTCCTGCTGAGCAACGTAAAGGATATGCACAGTGAAAAAATAGCAATATATTTTAGTTTTACTTTTACTACTACCTTAAGTTAAGAATTCCAACCCTGGTACTATGGTAGTTTACTTGTTTTTTCAATACCGGTTTTTCAATTTTAAAATATTACTAAGCCAAATATATTTCATCAGAAAATGTATGACTTTTATATGCTTTGGTTAAAGTTATTCGTAGAAAGATCTAACAGATTACATAATTGATTGATGAACTAGGTTTTTATTGTTATATTTTATAATTTAATATACAGGAGACTGTGAAAAAGCTGTGAAAAAAAATTATTTTTGAATGAATAAAACTTTACATTTTACAGATACTTTCACATTTGAAAATATAATATAAAGATAATTAACCGGTGAAAGGTAAATATTGAAAAAACTTCATATTAAATTTATGCACAATTGTTTAGCGTATCAATTTTACAAACAAATAAACAAACAAACAAATAGCATTGTTTTAATAATATGTACAATTCTGCAGCTCATTTAATTTTCGCGGATTATGAAATCAGTCCTGATAATTATAAATAATATTTCTAAGTAGTAGTAAGAAAATTGTGTTTTTTTATGAAAACGAAATGTCGATACAGCGGTACAAATATAATTATATAATAAAACTGTACAGTCTGTCTGAAGAGTGGAAACGTCACATTTGATATTGTCCTTATAAGTGTAAGTATATACAATCAAACGTATGATACTCACAGTGTATTGCTCAGCTCTGCAGCGACTACGTTTTATATGCCAAAAAAATATTACATTTCACATTGGCATTCGAAAAATGTAGCAAAATTTAATTATTTTTTTGTTTTATTTTTATTGTGAATAAACAACCGAACTATACGTATCCCACCCTTGAATGTTAAAAAACATATAGCAGTGTGAAATTGGAATCACCGAATCGAAAAAAACGCATCGCGAGTATGCGCTTTGAGTATAGATATGGCGTGATTCAATCTAGTGATGAGAATGCATATTTTTCACAATATGTTTAGAAATAAGTGATATCGAAATATCCTGGAATTTCTCTCTATCGACACACTGTTCGAGAAATACTGAAATATTATATGTCTTCTCATGTCAAGCGTTTTATTCCATTCGAAAGAAGATATTGTAATCGTAAATATTACAAAATAAATGCTGACATTTGTACACGTTAGTTTTTTTAAATGAATTACATAAAAATACACCTTATATTCAAAATATTGTTTGTACAACTAGTATTTTAGCGTTGAAGTTTTCCTTAACTTTATATCTTTAGCTTTACTTGTTCTCTACAGAACCACTCTGATATACTCAAACACCGACCATTTAAAATAATTAATTATGTAGTTTAAATATTAACCAGACAAATGGAGTTTTTCTGAAATAAATCAAAGTATATTTCAATCCAAAAATTATCTCATACTCGAAAGATCTATAACGTTGTTATTTTTTTTCATTTCAACAATCATCACGCTGCAAACAGCTGTCCCAACAACTGAGAAATAAGCAGTCAAAACGTATACAACGAACTGTCAAACAAAAAGAAC